>OU426989.1:67998691-68181577 GCA_911387755.1 Chrysotoxum bicinctum | reverse complement strand
GACCGAGGTGTTATTTTGAATAGCCCGCTATTTCGGTAGCTGTCACTTTTGAAGCTGTCATTTTTTGACATTTGACAAGTAGAAACTACGCTATTAATAAAAATGGAACGATACACGCTTCAACAACGCATTGAAATTATTAAAATTGGGTCCTTGAAATGCATGAAAATGAACCGGAATTTCATCGAAAAATCATCTTGACTGATGAGGCCCATTTCCACCTCGGAGGCTACGTCAACAAGCAAAACTGTCGCATCTGGGGCTCGGAAAACCCAAGAGTTATTGTTGAAAAGCCTCTCCATCCTCAACGCGTGACTGTTTGGTGCGGTTTATGGTCCCGCGGGGTCATTGGACCTTACTTTTTCGAAAATGAGGCTGGAGCAACAGTTACGGTCAATGGATTGCGCTATCGAGAGATGATTAATGATTTTTTATGGCCTGAATTGGATGGTATTGATCTGAACAACGTTTACTTTCAACAAGACGGCGCTACGTGCCACACAAGCAATGAAACCATCGATCTTTTACGGGAAAAGTTTCCGGACCGTGTTATCTCTCGAAGAGGTGATCACAATTGGCCACCGAGATCTTGTGATTTAACACCTTGTGACTTCTTCCTTTGGGGCCACGTGAAAGATAAGGTCTACGCCAACAGCCCAGCGTCGATTCAAGACCTCAAAGATGAAATTCGTGAGGCTATCGAGGACATAGGGCAGCCACTTTGCGATTTGGTTATGGAAAATTTCATGAAAAGGATATGGTCCTGTAAGCGTGGTCTTGGCGGCCATTTGGCTGATGTTGTGTTCCATTATTAACGGCATACCTTCCTCTTTATAATGAAATAAACATCCGATCATTTATCTCCAAAAATGCCATTTTACTTTGAATATCAAAATAATACCTCTTATTGGAAAACCCTTTATTTCCGCTCTTCTTTAACTGGATAACTGCATACTTAAAGGATCATATTCAGTATGTTTGAGTTAATAACATCCTCTCTGTACTCTGCAGCAATCAATGCTGCCTCGTGTGTGCCGCAAGGAATTCATCTCGGTCTACATTTCTTCTTGTTATTTATCAATGAAATTCCCAACGAAATTTTAAATTCGAACTTCCTTATGTAGATATGCGGACGATTTGAAAGTCTTTCGCTGTATAAAAATTGAACAGGATTACATTTTATTGCATAGATAATCTTGACATCTTGAGGGATTATTGAATTGGCGATTGATTAACTCCTTGATTAACTCCTTACTCCTTTACAAAGGATATTGGAGTAGTTTTTGACCAAAAACTGAATTTCTTAAAACATATCTATAGATTTTTAAGTCGTAAGTAATTCAATGTTGTAATTTAATGTAAGAAATTCAATATTGCTATTTATCTTACCTAATTCAAAGGAGTTCTGTGACCCATACACTTCGAAATGTCTGTTTTTTTTTCGTTAGATCTACTCTTGAGTATTGTAATACTGTTCCAAGCCATTCGTATAAGGTCACTTTTTAAGAATTGAGAAAATCTAAAAACGGTTTACAAAAGTATTTTAGTGGGGGACTTCACTCGGAAATAGATGTGCTTTCCTATGGAACAAGATCTAAATTATCTGGAATCCCGACTCTCAATATTCGAAAAAAATTCTCTGAGATTATCTTCAAATTATGGAAAATTATATTGACTGTTCCGATATTTTGGCATTAATTAACTTTAACGTTCATCTGAGGATGCTTAGAAACTGAGTTTAAGATTCCATACAATAGAATATGACTAGTTCGTGAAATAATGTTGAGCTGTTGAGATCGATGTCGTGTTGATGTTCGTGAATTGAGTCTCACACTCTGGGCTACATCAGCCGCATTCTCGTCGATGCGCACCGTAGTACGATAGGGAACATAAGTGTTGTCGACTAGCATACCAGTCTGACGAACTTTTTACCAAAACTTGCTTACAACAGGCGAGGTTGGTCTTTTCAAAAAAACAAACTGTTTGGGCTACACAGCACTCACTTTAAAAATTAGTTTTCAATATTTTCCAATGTTGTTGAAGAGTAAGACAACTCATTTCGTTTCGCGGAGGTATGATACCGACTTTATGTCCAGATTTCGAGCGGGAAATTAATGAATGAACAAATTTATAGGGACATCGGTTCAAAATTTCTATATTTTTTCTATTTGCTTAATAGAGAGACCACCTGCAGCCGAACAACTAGCGGAAGCCTTAAACTGCTGCAAAGCAGATATTACCGCCGTCCAAGAAATCCGATGGGACGGACCGGGGAAACGAAGATTAAAGGACTGCGATATATACTACGGCGACTGCTATCGAGAACAAAAGCAGCGTTTATTTGGATGCGGCTTTGTTGTTGGAACAAGGCTCAGGCAAAAAGTCTTAAGTTTTAACTGTGTGAACGAACGCCTCACGACAATCCGTATCAAAGCTAATTTTGCCAACATTAGCCTGATTTGCGCGCATGACCCAACAGAGGAGAAAGATGAGGACACCAAAGACATATTCTACGAGCTCCTGGACAAAACGTACGAGCAGTGGCCTAGCTTTGACATTAAAATAGTCCTTGGAGATTTTAACGTCAAGCTGGGAAGAGAAGACATCTTTGGTGATACAATCGGAAGATATAGCCTGCACGACACCACCTCCGATAACGGATTCAGGCTGATCGACTTCGCTGTGGGACGAGACGTTCTTGTAGCAGTTCAAACATCTTGATATTAACAAAGGGACATGGCGATCTCCTGATCAATCAACCGTGAATCCGATTGATCACATTGCGATCGATTGAAGGCACTTCTCAAGTATAGAGGATGTCCGCACGTTCCGAGGAATTAGCATCGACTCGGACCTTCAGAGATGCTGCTTCTAATGGGTTGTTTTTTACATGACCACCGCAATGAAACCCCTGGTTTGACGATGAGTGCGGCAAGCACATGCAGCAAAGCAAAAGGCATACAAAGCGGCGCTGCAAAGAAGGACTAGAGCTGCTCGCGAGCTCTACGAGCAGAAAAGGAAGGAAGAACACCGGTTTCTCAGAAAGAAAAAGAAGGAGCATGAGAAGCGCTTGATCGAGGAAACAGAAGGATGCCATAGCATGAATGAGATTCGAAATTTTTACCAAAAGGTAAAAAAAAACATCACAAGCATACAATCCCCGAGCCAAAGCCTGCAGGGATAATCATGGGAACATCGTAGTAGAACCGCAAGGCTGAGGATATGGAAAGAACATTTCTCCAATTTTTATAATGGCGATGAAGAAGAGAATGCCGCTGCTATAGTGATAGTACCATTCGACTTAGGCGACGTAGACCAACAATACCACCCACCCGACCTGGACGAAGTGAAGATAGCTATATCGAAGCTCAAGTCCAACGAAGCCGCTGGAGCTGACGGCCTTGCTGCCGAACTATTCAAAGCGGCAGGCGATGACTTGGTTGGGAGCTTGCACCAACTCATCTGCAAAATATGGTCGGAAGAAAGCATGCCCGATGAATGGAATCTCAGCATTGTTTGTCCGATCCTCAAGAAAGGAGACCCTTTGAACTGAGCCAACTACAGAGGCATAAGTCTCCTGAACATCGCGTATAAGATTCTTTCTGCCGTATTATGTGAACGTCTGAAGCCTTTCGTCAATAACCTGATAGGTCCATATCAGTGCGGCTTTAGACCTGGAAAGTCCACCATCGATCAGATATTCACATTACGGCAGATCTTGGAAAAAACCCAGGAGCTACAAATCGTAACCTACCATCTTTTCATCGATTTCAAAGCCGCGTACGATAGCATCTAGAGGAGCGAACTATATAGAGCAATGTCTAGTTTTGGCATCCCTGACAAACTTGTCCGCTTGTGCAGGATGACGATGGAGAATTCACGCTGCTCCATTAAGGTCGGAAAAGATCTCACCGATGCATTTGATGTCAAAAAAGGTTTTAGACAAGGCGATGCTCTGTCGTGCGATTTCTTCAACATCGTTCTTGAAAGAATAGTGCAAAACTCACGCGCCAACACAAGAGGCACAATCTTTAAAAAGTCCGTCCAGTTACTCGGATACGCCGATGATATTGACATTATTGGAAGAACAAAGTGTGATGTCAGTGGCGCATTTGTGAGCATTGAGACGGAAGCGAAGAAGATGGGTTTAGCGGTAAATGAGGGCAAGACCAAGTATATGCTGTCATCAAGAAAGGACACACAACACCGACCGACGTCTTGGACAAAACGTCATTATAGACAGTTATAACTTTGAGGTAGTTAAGAACTTTATGTACCTAGGCGCCGCTATAAATTCAGAAAATGACACCAACGCTGAAATCAAACGGAAAATAACTCTTGCCAATCGCTGTTTCTTTGGACTAAGAAGGCAATTGAGTAGCAAAGTCCTCTCTCGAGCAACTAAAGTGTTCCTAATAAAACCCTCATCATCCCGCTCCTTGTCTTTGGTGCAGAGACATGGACTTTGTCGAAAGTGGATGAGAGCGCTTTAAGATGTTTCGAAAGTAAAATTCTTCGCGTGATCTTTAGTCCAGTCTGCATAGACGGGGAGTGGAGGAGAAGATATAACCGTGGCCGTGGCACGATGGTTGTGTGCTTGCCTGTCAACCTCATGATGACAGGTTCGATCCCTGCCGTCGTCTATGTCGTGTTTAATTCCATTAAAACCTTCCAAAAATTGTCATCTATGGGTTTCTGGCTTACTCATTACATGTTGTTCAGGCATAACACTAACAACATGTAATTGAGTTAAACTAGTATGCCCAACAAGGATGAACACGAATAAAATACTGTGAATTATAAGCGACATAGAAATAAGACACGGCATTTCTCCGCCTTAGCTCAGCCGCCACCCCTGGAGATACAAATATCTGAGACAACCACCAACAGTCTCAGAACATCGTGCCACACATCTTTCCTATCCTTCTTTCTCTTCATTAACTTCACGCCCGCGCTGTGTTGAAACATTTAAAGGGTAATCATAATCCCTTGAGCGCGGGTAGATTATAAAAAAAAAAAAAAAAAAACTGTACGGGCTGTACGGGCTGAAACTGAGCTAGTTAAACGAATCAAAGTCCAACGACTGAGATGGCTAGGTCATGTAGAGCGAATGGACCCGAATGCTCCGTACCGAAAAGTCTTCGAATCCAACCCGAGGGACGGCGCAGTAGAGGAAGACCGCGACTCATGTGGCGCACACAAGTGGGAGAGGACCTCAACCAACTTGGTGTGCGAAACTGGAGACAGCTAGCTGGAGAAGAGGAGAAGCTTGTTGGTTGAGGCCCTGGTCCAACCCGGACTGTAGCGCCACCGAAAGTAAGTAAGTAAGTTAATAGAGAGTTGGAAACAATGGAGCCCTATGGGACATGAACATTTATTTAATTAATCACCTTTATAATTTAGCAATTAGTATTTCCAACGTTTCGAAATACTCAGACTTAAGTGGCTGAGCGTTCTGATGTTTTAAATTTTGTCTCGCAGAGGAACAGGAAGCGCCATATACCAAGTAGTCATCCATCCAATTTATTTTTTGATTTATCTCTTTTGGGTATGAATCGTATTTTCGGAATCGTCGCTTATCATAGACTTTGCTTCTTCCAAAATTGGATGATACATTTCTGATCTAAGTTTCCTTATCTTATTTTGGGTGAGTTTAATGATTGTTATTGCGCCTTTTTCAATCCTGCGCTTCGGGATGGATAATATTATATATTTGGCCACAATCAAGGCCATTCAGAATTCCAAATTGAGCATCACTTTTTTAATGTCCACACTCTTGGGGACGTCATCGGCCTTAAATCTGCATTTCTAACTTCATCCAAAGTCGTCAAAATCAATGAATAATTATCGTGTACAACTTTTGTTACGGCCAAATGTCCTGACGAACTCTGTTCAAATACAAGCGATGGTTAAAGCAGTGGACGTAAGGGATTTTTCGGCCCAATTTATTTTCTATTCTGGTCGCAACTCCCAAAACTTTACCACTCATTACATTTGCGCCATCATAGTATTGGCTTAGCATACAAGTATGGGGTCAATGTTATTTAACTTAAATTCCGTAAAATTGGCAGCATCTTTAACGTAGCGTATTGCTATTGCAAATTTTCGCGGTTATTTCTCTTCCATTATAGTAAAGCAGTCTAGGTCCGATGCATTAATTTCTTTAACAATGGAACTTCGTACCGCTATAATCATTGCTTAAATTTTTTTATTTTGAATTTCAGGTGAACGATATGTTGCAATTTGTGTATATGAATGACTCTTTCAAATTTTAATCTTTTATGCAGGTGTATTCAAACAAATTCTGAAATAATCTTTGTTCTTTTCTTCCTCCAAAATATAATTTCCACGCAAAGCTAATTCGTTGACAAATTGTATAACCTCAATAATAGACCTAACGTAGTACCTTTGTCTCTCTAAATCTTTTTGATGTATCAACGTTTCAACACTGCTAGTTTTAGAGACACATAGCTTGGTAATGGGAAATGGATTTTTCGTGTTTTGAAAAACCAGTTTTTGAATCAGTGGCATTACGATACCATAGTTGATTTTTAAGGTAAGGCATTGTCCCCTAATACCCTCCCGACCCCTAGCTCTGGCCATGGACGACTTCAAAGCCAAATTACCCAAAAATGTTGAAGTGAATGATATACAGAGTTTTGAATGCACTTTACTCGTTTCTGCTTAAGGCTTTAGCTCCTTCATGGCACTTTTAAGACTAAGAACATGTTACCGATTAATGCTCCTATAGGTATAATTAAGCCTAAGGTACATATGTTTGCTTATTAAATAATTGGCTGTTTTGCCTTTTCAAAATTTTATTTTGCCTTTTTGAATTTTCTTAGGACAAGAAAACCTTTCCCTGATTATATTAAAAAGATTGATTTACTGTATATCACCACTTGGTTCATTAAGTCCACTCCTTGGAGGTGATTTGGAGCTCTTCTAAGAACTCAAAATCAACTATTACATAACTATTGCCATTATGTACCTAAAGAAATACATATAAAGTTAATTAGACAAACAAATTAATCGAAAGTCGGCTGACTGTTGGATAGTTTATCCTATTTTCCCTCTTTTTAGCAATATATCATAAAGCAAACGTCCAGACATTACTAAGTCTTTACAAAAAATTAAGGTCTATTATCTTAAAACAATAAATTAAATGAGTGAGCAATTTAATGACAGGCCATCACATTAACCCACTTGCTTTGTTTAAATACTTCCTCTGCCCCATATCACATATAAATTAGCAGAAGATATAAAATTTATTGATGATGCCTTGACCTTTTTGTTTTTTTTTTTGTTCTTATTGCAAAAAAGAAAACAGCCTTCATAAATAATTTTTCAGTGTGCCATAAATTACACACACTCCTCTGAAAAAGACATAAAATGTATGCAAAGTGAAAAATCGACACAATTCATAAGGCCATTCGCACAAAGCCATTCCTTCCTCTTGCCTCTCCTCGCACACACCATTCCGATGAAGATTCCTTTGAGCTCTGGCACTAGTCTTGTGTGTTGGTTATGTTTATCTATTTGTGCTGTCGTACCTTTATCCAACTCCCCCTGCCTTCACATTGTGGCACATTTTACGCAAATCCAAATACCGACGATAACATTCATACACGCATTTGCGCTAACAATACAACACAATTGTGCCCCCGCCCCTTCTCCCAGAAGTCCATCGAGAAAACAGAACCCCCACACCCAATCCACTTTTTGATAATCAAGCAGCATCATATTGAATAGTACACAAGGAGCAACGAAGGAATGGGGCAGAACATCCAGAGAAAAAGTGCGAGAGAAATTTATCACCCTGTGGAACGCCATTAATGTCGTCAATGGAAGATATATGACGAAGGTGAATCGAATATAATGTGACATCATTATTTCGTTGACATTCGATATTATGTTGGGGTTTAGACGGAGCAGCGGATGGAGACATTTTTCCGTGTCTTTATGGTCCCTTTACCGCTCGGGATCGGGATGTTTATGGATATGTGGATCCGGGAAAGTCGAATACTTAACGCGCCATCGATTTGGGGTTGATAATGATAATGTGTTACATACTTTTTTTTCCAAGAATCCTGCAAACATTTTCGCTTCTTTTTTTTTAAAGGTACGAGTATCGCAGATGGGTGTAGTGTGCACGGTTGTTTCGTTTCTGCAGAATTTCTTTGAATCTCATGTGTTCTTTGTGAATTCTCTGTTTTTATTGAAGATAACTATAAATATAAGTGAAATAAACAAAGGACCTCCAAATACCATAGATGATGTTGTAGAACTGCTAAGCTTAAAGTTTTGCGGAAAAAATCAACTAAGTTTATGATGTTAACCAAACAAATATCTGCACAAATATTAATATTAATTTAAGAACAAAGTTCTAGGTACTGTTTTCGAAAACTATTTTTTGTTATTTTTATTGTAAGAACCGTTAGTCTTAGATAAAATAAAAAAAAAACTCAACACTTGTAGATAGTATTAAAAAACTATTAATTTTAAAGCTTAAAGAATCGAAATATTGAGTTTCCAAAAAGTGTGCACTGACGTAGGCGCCTTAGAAGTAAAACTTTTTTTTTTTTCCTCAAGCAAAACCTCTGTAAGATTCTTACTTCTAAACGTAGATATAAACATTTTGTACACTGAACCAAAAAGGTACATGAGACGAAGGAAAAACTGCATGTTTTTAAAGAAAAAATTCATTAAAAACGCGCCAAGAATCGAGTTCATTAAAAGAAAGAAATCCTAAGCATACGTTTTATGAATTTGTTCCTACGACTATAAAAGGTTCTTTAAATTAATGATTCCTGCATTAAATTAATGATTGGAAGTCATTAAAAAATTCTCTCGATAATTCACAAAACATATGAACTATTTCATTCGATGTAAGTAAACAAACATGAAATTCATAATTTTTTGCTTTAATTTCATGTATTTTGTCATTCAATTTTACTATATTTTTCATTTATTTTATGACCTTCTGACATAAATTGAAGGAACAGATTCACTGTTTTAATGTAAAAAATCATGAAAATAATGTTTATTGTTCTTAAAAAGTATGAGCAATTTCAGACAATGTATTTAAAAATTCATGGAATTCATGATGTTTTTCATTAATTTTATGAAATCGGTCTGTGTTTTAAATGATTTTATTCATTAGTTTAAAAATTCTGACACTTGTTCTAGGAAAAGTTTCCTAAGATTTATGACGTTTTTTATTGATTAAATGAATGATAGTTTTATTTTTAATGATTGCTTGCAATAATTGTAAGAAAAGTTTCTTTTTTAATAATGAAGCAATCATTAATTTAATGCAACTTTTCTTATATTAGTATGAATCTTTTCATTAGTTTTATGTAAGAAATTATGGAACCTAAGCTATTTTTTCATAAAACTAATGAATTTTTTCTTTTTTTTTCCAATGATTTCTATTCGTGTTAAGAACAAATAATTATACGTGCACGTCCACCTGAAATACAAAAGCCCCGATGGCAAATTATTTTCAAGAAAATGGTATACCTGAAAACTTAAAGAAAAGAAAAGAAAACTATTTAAAAATAGAACAATTTATTTATTGAATATATTTTTGAATATCAAATTATTGCGTACAACATATAAATAAAATATACAGGGTGTCCGACAGTCGAAAAACATTTCGTGAAAAATTATTTCGAGCGAATAACATTCTACCCAGACACCACATTAATTTCACTGCAGCATTATCTAAAACAAAAATTAAAATTCAAAGTCAATTAGTCAAGGATATTAAACGTGGTTTTCTTAAAGTAATCATTAAAACAAAAGCAATTTTGGCAATCAAAAATGATAGGTTTAATGTTAACGTTTAATGTGTTTTGAAATAAATATATACATATGTATGAACTAAGAAAAATAAAATTACCACCTTGACATCTGCTTCATCTATTTTTTCAGCATTACCCTCATCTCCTTGTCACTTAAATGTTTTACTTGTAGAAAAAAATTGATTAAGTCGTATGGCTTGATTTGTCCATCTGCTGACAATGCCTGGGCGATTTTCAAACAACACACCAAAATCCATTTTTATCTAGAAAAATAAAATAATATTATATAACGAATTTATGAAAAATATTCGCTCCTTATAGACTAAATACTTACAAATTTTATAAATCAAGTAGTTGAATAAATTTATGGTCGTCCACAATGCGCAACACTTTGAAAAATGTATACATACTCGTATTTTTAAAATAACTTTGGAAAAGAAAACTTTTTGGTAACTTTGTAAGATCACGTTTTAACACTTGTAATATCAAACAAGAAATGAACTCTTGATATGATATTACAAGTATATTGCATAGTAACCGCAAAGTTTATGACTTATTTCCTACTATTAAAGAGTCAGTTATTCAAAACATGAAAATGTTCCGTTTTTTATGAATAAGTTCTTAAAACACCAGACTACAGCCATAGGTGTATAACGGTAATATTTTGCACTTTAAGGAAATATTCCATAAATTGTAAGTAATGAGCTTGCAGTTTATGAAAAAATGCCTAACGATTCAGGAATAAATTCTTTCACAATAGTGGGCAAAATCAAACTGTTCCTAAAATTGAAGTGTTAGTCATGCAAAATATGAAATTAATCTTATTTTGTATGAATTAGTTTTTAAAACACCAAATGAATCTTATTTTATATGAATTAGTTCTTAAAACACCAGATTTCTATAACGGCACTTTCATAGCGGCATTAAATTGGTTTTCTTTTTGAATAATTATATTATGTCTTAATAAAAGTCAAAGATGATGACGTAAAAAATATATAATATTATGTAACTTATTAAAATAAAATTCACAACGGGGTCGCACGAACTTGTTCTTATTGTAAAAGACTGAGAATTTAAAAAATTAATGTTACTAAAAAAACTGTTCAGAAGCATAAAATTCACTTTTTCATTAATTCACTTTTTGATGCATGCAATGGATTCAAGCATTTAAAGCAATTTTTCTTAAAATGTCCGTTACTCATGCATTGAAAAATATGTTGCATGTAACAAATGAAAAGTTACATACATTTTAAGTAATCTTTCATACAGCTTCATATTAAATTTTGTATGAATTGTTCATATTTCAAATGTAAAGTTTCCTGCTTGGAATTCGCAACAAAAAAAAAAATGTTTATGAATATGGTTTCATGCATTGAATGATATTTTGCATGTAAAAAATGTATAGTTTCAAGAATTCTAAGTAATTTTTCATAAAATATCACTTGCTCATGTTGATGAATGTGGTTTCATATAATCAGTTACTTTGTTCCTACAATAAAAGAATAGTTTCAAGCATTTTAAGACATTTTTCATAAAACTTTACTATAAAATTTTTATGAATTGGTCATACTTCAAATGCAAAAAATCATAATCTGATTTTCCAACAACAATTCTATTGCTTTGGATTTTATGAATGGTTTTTCATGAAAATCATGACTTGGTCATAAAACAAAAATTAATTTTTATGAATTCGTGCATTATTCATATGAATATTTCTTAAAAATTAATGATTTTGGCTGAATGATCGCCATTCATAAAAAGAATGTACAAAAAATTTTTCAGTGTACAAACCACCATAACAACTAATTGTTGATTAAACTTATAATTGAAGGGTTTCGGGCGATTAAGCGAACATAACTACATCATCAGCAAAGAGCAATGCTTTAATTTGTACACCCGCAAAGAAAACTCCACCAAGAAGGTAATCGATCAGATCATCCAAGAAAAGTGTAAATATGCTGGGACTCAGAGTACATCCTTGCCTTACTCCTGAAGTGGTTCTAAACTAATCGGATTGCTCAGTTCCTTTCCACACTGCAGACCGTGTTCTTCTATAAGCATTTTGTGGCATTCTCCCAAATTTCAGTGGCATCCAAAGACTATTTAACTTATAGAACAACCAACCACGGTCAATGGAATCGAAGGCAGCCTTGAAATCAATGAAAAACGCATACAATTTTTTACCTTTTGACAAGAATTTTTCTGCTATAGTTAAATATTATCTATCGTTGAATAGCCGTTTCGGAAGCCTGCCTGAAACTCTTTTAGCAAGTCATTCGAATGAAGCCGCGCTGTTAGGCGCTTGAAGGATCGTCATGAATATTTTATACGAGGCGTTTAGAAACGAGATTCCCCGATAATTAGCCGGATCCAATAACGATAAATTTGTATGGTTTGGGAAAATAACTGCATCTCGGTATTCATCAGCAAAGAGCTCACCATCCAATACTTTGTTAAAAACAATAGCTAAGCTTCCGTTAAAGTGTTCTTTTGCATATTTATAGAATTCCGGAATTTCGTTTGCACCTGCAGCTTTGCCATCCTTACGGATGCGCGTACAGTAGTACGACAAAGCGATGCGATGCGAGAAGCGTTTGCGTGCGAGAAAAATATTTACATTGATTCTTAAATACGGGCGCACAGTGAAGCGATATTTGATGCGAGTGTTGCGAGTTTCTCGCATGCCTATCACATGCATCTCGCACACAAACTGTTCTGACCACTTTTTCAAGCGAGTTTGTGCGAGAAGGCTCATATTGTTTGTTTTGAGGTTTCAAGAAAAAAATCAAACGAGTAAAATTTTGTTATTTCAGTGCTTTTGTTGTGTGGTGCAACTTTTTAATAATTTTGGTGGCAATAATTATAAAGGAATTAACAACACAACCTCACAAAATCGCTTTTACTGTGCGCTTGTCGCATCGCTTCTCGCATAGCATCGCTTTGTCGCAATATTGTACGCGCAGCTTAAGAGTAGTTAAAACTAATTCTATTTCCTGTCTGGTAATGATTTCACCAAGAATAACGTTGATATATCCAGGGGCTGCGTATTGTCAAATTAGTGCTGAAGCAGTCGGGCTTAGTAGCTCATTAAAGTGATCACGCAGTGCATTTATTCCGAACTTGGTGTTGATTTTTCGGCTAGTTTCCAACATTCCGATGCATTTTAACATAACGCTAGTCTGGATGCTTGCAGCTCCCCGTAAGTTTTCTTTTTGCTTTTACATAGTGCCTTGTATCTCCTATTCGAATCGATATTTATACAGTACTCGCTCGGTAAAAACAACCCCCGATAGACGCAATACCTCGGTTAAAGCAACACCCAAAATTTTACCATTAGAGACTCAGTAATTGCAACTTTTCAAAAAACTATGACTCGGTAAACGCAACTTTCCATCCATGTTCTTGTTTCATTAAATTTTTTTTGTGATTGGTTTTACTATAACTGGGCAGTTATTTTACAGCTACTTTTCTCAGAATTTTTAACATTCAAAGATCGTAGGTGCATTTTTTTTTTTGCATCATAGAAGAATAAGAAAAAAAGAAGGGGAAAATGGCCGCTATCGCGTACGTATCCAAGAGTATCCGAATTTGTTGTTGTTGTTGTAATCCCAAAAATCAGCTGATGAACGAAACAGCTGATATCAAGCAGAAATCTAAAGCTATCTAAAAATGTTTGGTATACTAAACTATCGAAGGGGAATTTTGAAAGAACAGCTGACATTTCAGCTGAACAAAAAGGTCAAGTACAGGGTTGGCCAAACTGTAACTTCCTAACATTTGTTACATCTAGTACTAATTTACTAATTTATAAAAGTAAAATATGCAAGTAGTTGTGCTTGTTCCATTAAAGATCTCATTAGGATTCTACTGCAAAGCTTTTATTTTTTGAACTTCAGATTGTTTCTTGATATAGGAGGTATTAAACTCAAATTCTTTTAGGGTTTTCATAGAAGTATGAAATGACCTTAACTCTTAAACATGACTTGTTATGGGATTGTATGGACATATTTAGAGCTGAGTTTTCAGAAAAGGATTCTTATAAGACTATAAGCTTATATAATCTTATTGCAAGAAGAGAATATAGTTTCAAGCTGCAAGTGTTTACCTCTTAAAATAAAAATGTTATGAAATCCAGTTCAGTTTCATAACAAGACATTATTAATTAGGTATAGCAATGGGATATAAGAGAGTTGTATGGGAGTTTTTTTTTCAGATTTCAAGAGTTTAGCTGTGGAGAGTATGTTAGTTGGGCTTTTTCATTTTTAATAAGCGAAGTTAAAATAGCTGGTCGAAAGCTACATGATTATTGGGCTGAAATTCCAATTAAAATGGAAAATGATCTTACTGAAGCTCTCTTCGATACGTGTGCTGCGCTTCTTAAAAATTAACTGTTTCAATATAACTACCAGTTCTTGGTTTTCATTATTTTTAAAAAGTTTTTCGGTAATATTTATATGTAAGTGCCTTGTACAGTAAATTCAGCACTAAAAATTATCTTTAAGTCATATGTTCATAATTCAAATCCTTTGATAATACCAAAGAAAATAGTTTGTCTCCAAAGATAAACTTCCCATCTACCATGTATAATTCCTACAATTCTTCATCCTTATGGTAAATGAAACATTTTCAGTTTTTTTTTTACAAACCTTCATAAGATTATAAATGTCCAAAATTGTTTGGTTTGCAATCTTTTTACTTGCGACTTATAGGTACTATAAGGCAAGTTATGCATTCGTAAAAAAAATCGACTCGAGATTTTGATCAAAGTTGACATTACGATGATAGCGAAGACTAAAAACGTGGGTCTCGAAATTCTGTCTGTCTGTCTGTCGGTTCGACTACAGCCTAAACGGCTCGGCCGAATTTCTTCCAACTTGGTAGAAGGTAGATATCATTTTTAATTTTTTCCCCCCACACGTTTTTTTCTTTTTTTTTAAGACCAAAAATAACGGTACCTGCCATACGATTTTTTTACGAAATTTTGTAAATATTTTTTTTTCTCAAAAACTGCACGACAGATTTGAAAAAAAAAGATAAAAAAAAAATTTATTTAGTTAAAGCTAGGTATTGAATGAAAAACTTTTTGCGAAAAATGGATATTGAGGGTACCCTCCAAAGAACTATTTTTTTAGTTTTTGATTTTCTCAAAAACGGTACAACGGATTTTGATAATTTTTTTGTGCTAAAGCTCCCCAAAAATTTAAATAGAATTATGTATTTAAATTTTCAAAAAACATTCTTTTGGATTTTAAAAAAAAATTTCAAAATTTTTTTTTTCAAAACTCAATATTTCGAAAACCCAATGCTAGATTTTTTTTTAAACTTGATAAATAAAAGTTTCTCAATATAATCTACAAGATGTGAAAAAAAAAACTTTATTTTACCTTAAAATAAAGGTACCTACCATACAAATGCTAAAAAATTTAGAAAAATGTTTTTCAAAAATAGTATTTTTCTCGAAAACGGCGCCTAGAATTTTGATAAAATTTTTTTTTCTTTCAATTAATTTTTACGATCTTTAATTTAATAAAAAAATTTTGAAATTAAGATATTACAGCTTGTGCCTACCATAGAACCATTTTTTCAAATTTTGAATTTCTCATTATCCACATAACGGATCTCAATGAAAATTTTTATAGAGAAGCTTCTAAAAAGTCTAAAACACATTGCATTTCAAAACTTTAAAATAAATATTTTTTGAATTTTTGAAAAAAAAAATCTATTTTTTCTTTTTTTGAAAATTCGATATCTCCGAAACGGGTCAATATTTCTTTTCGTAAATTTAATTTTTATTCGAACAATAATAAAAGCTTTAAATTGGCGTACAAACATTTTTTCTTAAAAAGCTTTTAAAAAGTTTGTATATAAAAGCTTTTTCTAAGAAACCACTACAACTTATAATTTTTGTTCTTGCGTAAATTCATAGTTGGATAGCATTCTGTTTTTGTCTCTTACTACTAAAAGAATTTAAAAATTAATTTAAACCTTATGAACAGTTTTCTCTAATAACATTCGTTTTTCAAATTCCTAGTCGATTACATAGGATGAATTATGAATTAACTACGTATGTAGCAGACGTAACAAATTGTAGTAAAATAGGCATGTAGTTGATTGAGCCAACCCTGGTCGAGTCACGTGTTTTTTTTTTTTACTCTGACAGTAAATGTTACCAATTCTATTTTGGTCGTTCGGCAACGTATCGGATACTAAAGTATCTTAGAAACCCTATCGGATTACGAGGCAAACGCGGCAAATGTTTTGTATTTCTTACCATTATTCGGCTGATTTTCTCGAAGAAATCAATAATCATGGCTATCGTAAAAAAAGTTCCCAAACTGTCTATAAAGCAGAAGGCTGAGATTTTAACCAAATTGCATAACGGTGCATCAGTGAAATCGCCTTGTGAAACATACAAGTTCAACAAGTCATTAGCAGAATAAAGAAGAAAAGAAATTTGCTTAACAAATTCGTATCTAATTCTGAATCCGGACCGGGAAAGCGCGTAACTTTAAAAACCTGCGAGTATCCAAGGATGGAAAAAGCCTTGTACAATTGGTTCCAGAGGCAACGCAGGCAAAACTTACCCATTTCCACAAAAATCCTTAAGTCAAAAGCATGCATGCTTCACAAGAAAATTAAAGAAAGACCAGGAGAATTTAATGCCAGCAATGGCTGGTTTTCGAAAATAAAATTAAATAGCTCGAGTTGTTACCAGATCAAATTTACAAAGCCGACGTGTCTGGCCTATTTTTTAAGCTTATGCCAAACAGAACATTTGTAGGTTCTAAAGAAGCTGCTGCTCCTGGTAGAAAAGTGAGCAAGGAGAGAATCACTTTTCTTGCTTACACTAATGCGTCTGGTACGCACAAAGTGAAATTGTTCGTTATAGGAAAGGCTGTAAATCCAAGAGCATTTAAGCATTTCGAAAGTAAGCCCGTTGTTTACAAGGCCAACAAAAATCCATGGATGGCACACGAATTGTTTAAAGAATGGTTTCATTCAACTTTCGTGCCAGAGGTAAAATTATCTTCGAATTGATTTAGACGAATTTTAAAATTATTTTCTTTTTTCCCTTGGTTTTAGGTAAGACATTCTCTGGAATCAAAAAAAAGATCTACTACTATTGGACAAGGCAACGTGTCATCCAAAAGACGGGGAGATGATAACTGATGATGGTAAGATTTTTACCATGCGTTTGCCAGCAAACTGCACTGCTATTCTCCAACCAATGGACCAAAATGTCATCAACTTGACCAAACTGTACTATACAAATAAAATGCACGCCTGGGTCGCACGAACTTGCTCCTATGTAATAGACTAGGAATTTTAAAAACGAATGTTATTAGAGAAAACTGTTCATAAGGATAAAATTAATTTTTTAAATTCTTTTAGAGACAAAAACAGAATGCTATGCAAATATGAATTTATGCAAGAACAAAAATTATAAGTTCTTGTAGTGGTTTCTTAAAAAAAAGCTTTTATATACAAAATTTTGGTATGCTGACTTTGAGTTTTTATTATCTACTGTACGAATGAAAATTAAATTTCGAAAAAAAATATTGCACCGTTTTTGAAATATCGAATTTTCCAAAAAAAATGATTTTTTTTTTTAAATTCAAAAAATCTTTTTTTTTTTGAGTTTTGAAATGCAATGGATTTTAAACTTTTTAGAAGCATCTATACAAAAAATTTCATTCAAATCCGCCATGTCGATAATGAGTAATTCAAAATTAAAAAAAAAATAGTTCTATGGTAGGTACAAGCTGTAATATCTTAATTTCAAATTTTTTTTATTAAATTAAAGATCGTTAAAATTAATTGAAACAAAAAAATTTTTATCAAAATTCTAGGCTCCGTTTTCGAGAAGAATACGATTTTTGGAAGTCATTTTTTGACATTTGTATGGTGGGTACCTTTATTTCTGGGTAAAATACAATTTTTTTTCTATACATCTTGTAGATTATATTAAAAAACTTTTATTTATCAAGTTTAAAAAAAATCTAATACATATAAGGTTTTCGAAATATTGAGTTTTGAAAAAAAAAATTTGAATTTTTTTAAAAATCCAAAACAATTTTTTTTGAAAATTTGAATACATAATTCTATTTAAATTTTTGGGGAGCTATAGCACAAAAAAAATGATCAAAATCCGTTGTACCATTTTTGAGAAAATCAAAAACTAAAAAAATAGTTCTTTGGGGGGTACCCTCAATATCCATTTTTCGGAAAAATTTTTTCATTCAGTACCTAGCTTTAACTAAATAAAAATTTTTTGTATCTTTTTTTTTCAAATCTGTGGTGCAGTTTTTTTTATTTTTGGTCTTAAAAAAAAAAAGAAAAAAACGTGTGGGGGAAAAAATTAAAAATGTTATCTACCAAGTTTAAATTACGAGACCCACTTTTTTAGTGTTCGCTATTATCGTAATGTCAACTTTGATCAAAATCTCGAGTTTTTTTTACGAATGCATAACTTGCCTTAAAGTACCTATGAGTCGCAAGTAAAAAGGATTTTTGGCACACTTAGTCGGAAGCCAAGGTTCAGATTTGGAGAGTAAAATAAAAGCTTTCAATTTAAGGGATGCCATATGGTTGAGAGTTGTAAGTCACTAGGTCCTGGTTTACTCCGAGCTGTTGCACCACCAAATTTATTTTATTTATTTATTCATATGCCTCCTGGCTACTGCATGGGACAAACTAAAGTCCTCGGCTATACAAAAGTGCTGGAAGCCTTTGGGTGTCTCCTGACAGGCTCATTAGCGATAAAATCATTAGTGACCGCGAAATGAATGATGATGACCGCGAATTTATTTTCCACTGAAACTTTTGTCACCGAGGAATTAAGCAATTGGATTGCGGAAAAACATTATATCGAGCAGGTTCCTGTTTGCAATAATCTAAAAGCCGAAGAAATCGAGAGTCAAGATGAAAGCACAGGTGCAAGTGTAAATCCTCCACGGCCAAAAATCAAAACAGACAATGCTATCCAAACATTTAGCATTTGTCTTCAATGGGCTGAAGAAAACTCGGTGCCAGTAGGAGATACATTGACTATTCAAAAACTGAGAGAGCTGGCCGTTGACATTAATATATGTATCTTCTAAGAAAAAGCAAACGAACATTTCCCAATTTTTTAAAGCAATATAACCAAAATCTGTATTAACTGTACTACATAATGTATAAATATTTTTTTAAAATTAATTAAATTAATATTACTTTTTTTTTCTTTTACGACGAACAATATTCTTTTATTTTTCATACTATGGTTTTCACTTTAAATTCTAATTGAAGGCACATTTTGTTGTGACTTGGTAAAACAAACAACCTCAATTAACGCATCTGCTCGAATTTTCATAGGTTGCTTTTACCGAGGGCGTACTGTAGTTCCTTCTAAACAAGTTTTCCTTAGAGTTCCTGAATAATCGCAACCAGGCAAAGAATATTTTGCGCCTTCTCAGACAATCGTCATCGAACCATGGTTCTCTTCCTTGTTTGCTAACATTTTTCACACAGGTAATCTGCTATTATTATTATTACGAGTATTATCATTCAACTAAAATAATTTTAAATTAAGGTATCTATTCACAGTACCTACTATAAAAATCATTTTCTTACGCTTACCAACATATTTTTAACAGCTCGTGAACAACCCTTATCCTCATATCGAATACCTCAAAAGGATCACAATTTAAACCCATTGCTTACTTATATCAGTTGAGTTCATTAGAGCCCGAAGGATATCTTAGCAATTTCATTAATATTATCTGAGAGTGTGTATATTTGCTGGGTGTAAGCACTTTAGTCACTCTCGAACGGCTTAACGGATTCTAATGTCAACTATTATATCTTGGAATCTGCTTTATGATAATTTTAATGATTTAATGTTAGCATATTGAAGTACAATTTATTTGAAACAATTTATAATTGGAATATTAGAAGCAATTATTTGCACAACAACATTATATTTATGTATCATACGCAATACTTACTTCCGTTTCCCTGACAAGTTCAAGATTCATAGCAAAAATAATTTTGACTTTTTCTTCGGTCACAGCATATAGCAGAATCCAGAGCATAGTCAAGCACTGTAAATCACAGCGCCTTCTTAAAGACGTCTACATTCGCGCAAGTCCATCGTAAATTTTGCTTTATTTCCAACTAAATGTTTATATTTCTCGGCTTAATTGCTGGCAATTTAATGATCCTCATGTTGCGCTGCACGCCATCCCATTGCCATCGCCATGCCCCAGCGGCATCTTCTTGCAAAAATATTCAACTGCGTTGTGTGTTCGGTGGCGTGGACGTCATTCAGCCTCATTGCTATCACTGTGCTGGATCTTAATTGTCATAATCGTATGTGAGATGCTTCAGTGCGCGAGCCCAAAATAGATGGATTTCATATTTTGTATCTCATGACTCTGCTTGCCAGCAGGACAGTGGGGCACGAAAGCCTTATAATTGGTATCAAAAGAAATTATGGAAAGGGATTATAAATACCATTCAAATGTTTGAGCACATTGCTTGCGTTTAGGAAAGTTGGAGGGGATTTGAAAGGAGATACCGATCCATTGGTTTTGAATGTTTGAATATCGTAATGGGGGGGAATTATTTAGCCGGGTAAAGCATTCCACATTGGTGAAGTGAGGCTACATTAATAATTTATGAATTTAACAGCTCCTCTGAAGTTGGGATTAAGGCTTAACTGATGAGCGTTTCACGAAGTGCGAGTATTACCGTTGAGTAGTTTAAGTGTATGTATAATTGTAAGAAAATGCAGTTTCAGTTAAGCGAAGTGAACTGTATTATTTTCGCAAGTTTAAATATACAAAAAATACTTCAACATTTTAATTTCATTTCAATACATTTTTTGAAATTATTCCAAACCTTAGACCTAAGCTACCCCACTGTTCGGCGGACAGGTCTTAGTCATATTTAAACCAACATCTGAGCTCTGACATGGAGGCCCGACAAACTGCGAAACGAGCAACATTTTGCGTGCAGGCATCTCCTCTGTGTTTCGTAATAGTCGGGATCGGGACCATCAAAATGATCGGCACCGCAACTGCCATCATGTTTAACCGGTGGCTGATGGAGCCGCCACCACCATCGCCAAGAGCCGCAAGGGGCTAATGTTGACGCATGTTAAAAATAGAAATAGGATGTGAGTTGAATTTTTTGTTTTTAATTTTATTTTTTGTTATTTCATTATGCGTTTTGACAATAATTTCTGTTTGTCTTTTGCCAAAGAAAACAGCAAAAAGCCGCTGAGGTGATCTTAGCGAAGATCAAACGATGGTGATCGTGTCTCAGAGGCTTTTTGGATTGTGTATATTTTACGGTGAGGTTGTGATTGTTAGGAAATATCTTGGGCTGTTGGGACAATGTTATGAATCGCATATTACAGTTGATGCAGTTGGCTTATGAGGTTTTGAATGAATTCATTCATTTTAACTTCACAATGGGAGATGCACGAAACACGACAATCTTGTGTAGTGAAGAATGTTTACGAGTGGGTGAACTTTGATCAAGCGCATGATTCAAAGGGTTGGGTAATAGGTACCCTCAACTATCAAGTTGAAATATTACAAGTGCTTCAAATCAATGGCGAAAGCAGATGTCATGAACATTTTCAACAGTTTCCTCAAAAAGAACAATTATTTCTCATACAAAATATTACATTCTTGTTGTATCATTTTTTTCTTAAACCAAGTTCTGGTTCTATATGGGGGGTTAACCCATGCCGACTGCTAGATGTTTTGCATTAAACAGATTGGTACATTTTTCGTATGGAGTGATTGGTCTAATACTCGTATCTAAAAAATACGAAATATTAAAATATGAAAGTGTTGTACTTTCTAATCAAAGGTTGAGGTTTCAATCGCCGGTGTCCAATATAACAGAAGCTTTCGTTCATTGATTTTCTATTTTTATTGATCAGTTATTCATACAAGGAGTTACAATATGTTGTTTTGACAATTCCGGATTTGTCCTGAAAGTTGTTACCTTGAACAGATACTGAATCCGGGTTTCAAGTTGCAGATCATCATCGGTTTCTCCAGAATTCAGGCTTTGGTCTGCTATCTCAGTTCAAGCCAAGTATCCTCAGCTATCAACGACTTTTCCATCTATTAACGGTTTTCACATGCACACAGCATTCGTTGTCTATCAAATGGCTTTCGCCATTGTGCAGAGGGTGGCAACTTTACCTCTATATTGTTTCTCATTACTATCTTCCTATTTCCCCTAATTATTTTCACGGTCTGTAGAAATCAGAAGAGGTGGTGTTTTTTGTGCATGATATTCACCATCGAAATACGATAATTGCTGTCTTCAGTAGAGTTCTTGGAGAACTGTTTTCAAAATATTAAAGGTTTAAAATAAACATGCAAAAATCAATGTTTGATAAATAATTTGCTTTGAATCAGGGGAACGTTGCACGAAGATGAACTTCGCGTAAGGATTCTTCAACTTGACGTTATGTGTTGTTATCGGTAGAGTTTTGGACCGTCGTCAGTCCGAAGGGATCGGTTTTCAAAAATGCACTCCAATAGGGTGCTTCTCTATACGATGAAGTGACAAATCCTCAAATATTATCTGTTGTCATTATAAATGATTTTATCTAAGGCATTAAGACTCCGGATGAAAATTTTAAATTTCCCCGATTCTTGACCACAGAAAGGACTCAGAGGCATCTAGTAAATTTTTTACTTGCGACTTATAGGTACTATAAGGCAAGTTATGCATTCGTAAAAAAAATCGAACTCGAGGTTTTGATCAAAGGAGACATTACGATGATTGCGAAGACTAAAAAAGCGGGTCTCGCAATTCTGTCTGTCTGTTCGACTACAGCCTAAACGACTCGGCCGATTTTCTTTAAGCTTGGTAGACATCATTTTTAATTTTTTCCCCCCACACGTTTTTTTTTCTTTTTTTTAAGACCAAAAATAACGGTACCTGCCATACGATTTTTTTTCGAAATTTTATAAATATTTTTTTTTTCTCAAAAACTGTTCGACAAATTTTAAAAATAAGAATACATACACAAAAAATGTCATTTAGTCAAAGCTAGGTAACGGTTGAAAAAAAATTTCCGAAAATGGTTGTTGAGGGTACCCCCCATGGAACCTTTTTTTTTTTTTTTTGTTTTTGATTTGCTCAAAAACGGTAAAACCGATTTTGTTAATTTTTTTTTGGCTAAAGCTCCCGAAAACTATATATAGAATTGTGTACCCAAATTTTCAAAAACAATTTTTTTGGGATTTTTACAAAGAATTTAAAATTTTTTTTTTCAAAACTCAATATTTCGGAAACCCCATGCTAGATTTTTTTTAAAACTTGGTAAATAAAAGTTTCTCAATAAAATCTATAAGATGTGAGAAAAAAAATTTTATTTTACCTAAAAGTTAAGGTACCTACCATACAAATGCTAAAAAATTAAAAAAAATGGTTTTCAAAAATCGTATTTTTCTCGAGAACGGCGCCTAGAATTTTGATAAAATTTGTTTTCTTTCAATAAATTTTTACGATCTTTGATTTAATAAAAAAAAATTTGAAATTAGGATATTACAGCTTGTACCTACCATAGAACCTTTTTTTTGAATTTCTCATTATCCACATAACGGATTTTAATGAAATTTTTTATAGAGAAGCTTCTAAAATGTCTTAGACACATTGCATTTCAAAACTTTAAAAAAAATATTTTTTGAATTTAAAAAAAAAAAAACTATTTTTTTCTTTTTTTGAAAATTTGATATCTCAGAAACGTTTGAGTGTGAAAACAAATTTAATATTTGAAAAAAAATTTACATTTTATTAATTCTTTTCATAAATTGCGAATCGCTTAGTCTGTGAAGTTGGGAAAAAACTTATCACTTAACAGTTTCACAGTTAAAGAATCGACCCCCAGGAATAATTTCTGAAAACTTACTGGCTTACTTTTTTTTTGAAACTTGGGACAGTAACAATATCTACTAAGTAGATACAGAAAAATTCTAATCAGACTAAAAACATAAATGTTAAAAAAAGAGCAAAGTTCTTCTATACAAAAACCTTTGCGTAATAAGTCAGCCGTGAAAAGTACTGAGATCTAAAAGTACGCCAAGTTCTTACTTCATGAAGGTTTAATACCGAATATTTAAAGTAGAATAATATTGAAACAGCTAAAATGTAATAGATAAATTTTATTATTTAATGATTACTGAATAAAATTTGATGGGTTCACTGGTCAAGTTTTTAAAACCTTTCGAATTGGGCATAAAAAAACTTGCCAAGTGAGCCCATCAAATTTTAGTCAGTAATCATAAAATAATAAAATTTCTTTATTACATTGTAGCTGTTTCAATATTATTCTACTTTAGATATTCGGTATTAAACCTTCATGAAGTACGAACTTGGCGTACTTTTAGATCTCAGTACTTTTCACGGCTGACTTATTACACAAAGGTTTTTGTATAGAAGAACTTGGCTCTTATTTTAACATTAATGTTTTTAGTCTGATCTCACTCCTTTTTGCAAAGATTTTAATGTTTTGCCATGTAAAAATCCCGAAAGATACGGAAAAATAGAAGGGTGGACTCTACCTTATAAAATCAACTTAGTTTATAGCTTCCTATTTTTTTTTTGTATATTTTCTTCTTGTCCTGGCAAGGTACCTAACACTAACATACCTACTTTAATGTTAAATACTAGTACCTACATCCGCTTAAAGGCATAAAAAAGCAATAATTGTTTAGGATGCGATGATGTTTTTGTTGCAATTTTAAATCCTTTTTTAAATGAACGTAGCACATCAATTAATAGCCTAATTAGTGGTTTGATTTTATAGTTCACAATACAGTTGAGAGTTTTTTTTATGTAAACTCATAATTTTTTCAGGTATGCAAATGTTTTCTTTTTTCATTCATGATAAAATAACATATATGTAGTATCAAATCGACCACTCTAGTTCTAAGAAATGTCATGAATTTTATAAATGCATGTATAGTTTCAAAATGACAATAAAAAGACACTTCGAATGAAAAATCTTAGATTTTCTATTTTTCGCTTTGAATGCACATTAAGCTATATCTTTCAACCAAACTTATCATTCAGCAGTAGTCGGAAGTGCTCCATATAAATCAAACTTTTTCACGGAAAGTGGGCGGATACCAAAACCCCTGAATGGAAAAACTCAATTTTTATTTTTGGTCCTTTATATGCAATTTAAGCCCTACAGTTCTACCAAATTTCATTGTTCTACTGCAATCGGAAGTGTGCCATATAATTTACATCAAATCAAAGGAAGTGAGCGGATACCACGCCCCTGAATGGAAAATTTCAAATTTAAAATTTTTTTCTTTGTATGCAATTTAAGCCCTGCTACTTTACCAAATTACATCGTTTTACAGCAGTCGAAAATGCTCCATTCAACCAACGCCAATTCGGAGAAAGTGGGTGGATACCACGCCCCCTGAATGGAAAACCTCAATTTTTAATTTTGTTCCTTTATATGCAATTTGAGCCCTACCGCTCTACCAAATTTCATTGTTCTACTGCAATCGGAAGTTTGCCATATATAATTTACATCAGTTCTGAGGAAGTGGACGGATACCACGCCCCTGAATGGAAAATCTCAAATTTTATATTTTTTTCTTAGTATGCAATTTAAGCCCTGCCACTTTACTAAATTTCATCGTCTTACAGCAGTCGGAAGTGCTCCATTAAACCAACAGCAATTCGGAGAAAGTGGGCGGATACCACGCCCCCTGAAAGGAAAACTTTGGTGTTTATTTTTATATGCAATATAAGCTCTACCGGTTCACAAAATTTCATCGTTTTACAGCAGTCGGAAGTGCTCCATAATATGATGTCAGGAAGTGCTCCAAAATTCGGCGAAAGTGGGCGGATACCACGCCCCCTGAATGGAAAATTTCAAATTTTCGATTTTTTCCTCTGCTTGCATGAGAAGACCTACCTTTGTGCAAAATCACAAGATTCTACGATGTCGGGAAGTGCTCCATAATTTTGATGATCTATCAGTCAGTCAGTCAGTTACGGTTTTTGTGATTTTTGAGGCCTTATATCTCAGGAACCGCTTATGCTAGAAAATTGATATTTGGTGAGGCGTCTGTGCCTGACTACCTTAGCAAATATTCGGAGTTTTAAGTTTTTGACATCATTGGTACTGAAGATAGGGAGGGGTCAAAAATCGCCTGAGTTTGTTCCTGTAAAAAGGGTGTAGTGCCTGTGCCAGAACTTGGCTGGGCACTACCCTGCCCTTTGATATGTAGGTAGTTACTCACTGTTAAAACCTAATGTACTGTTTTGTGACTCCAGTCAGAATAGATTTTAGACTTTGATCATTTGGTTTCTTTTATACCTATACTTAAAAGGAAAATTATCCACAGAAATTTTGTTTAAGTTCAAATTATAAATTAACAAGAGCGTAAAATATATTTCATTTCATTTTATTATAAATTCAAATCTTTTACATTAGATTGTTAATTTTTTTTTGGTTGTAAAAGTATACAATTTGGAAGATAATTAAACAATAAAGCTAGAAGATTATTCTTATTTTAAAATTAACTTTATTCTAGGCAACTTCTTTTTATACAAGAAATTTAAACAATTAGAAATAATCCAGAAATTATAAGTCATTTACTCACTACCTAAATGCGAAAGCAAAACCTCGTTGAAGGGGCAGAGAATTCCATAGTTATATGGTACAGACAAAAAACTGACGATCAGAAAATAAAGACTTAAAAGTACTAATTCTTTAGTTAAAATAATTGTTTGAAGTAGCTTTAAAGAACAAAATTTTAGATATGTATATAAGTTAACACCAAGTATGTTTTGTGTGTAAGCTGAAACATGATCGTACCGCTGAAGATCATAAACGTAACGGCATATATTCTTGAATGCAACTTTAAGTTTTCTTTTAGTGTCCGCAGAACTCCAAAAAGTGATTTGGCAACTGTATGTAATAATAGGAACTATAAACCTAACTATAGCCTCATAGGAAAGGGTGTATAAGCTTTGACAAAGAGAGGCTCGTAAGGCACCCGTACACTTTCCATATTACAGTCATAACATGATCATCCCATCTTAGGCGTGCTGTTCAACCAGATGCTTGAGTTTTTGATCTTATCGAGATATTCTATTGGAATATTTCCAAGAGTAACAACCGGAAATCAGCTTAAATGAAGTTTATTTTTACAAACAACTAAACACTTTCTAAACAATTTCTTTCAGCCCATACTCCCATATTCTATGCTTTGCAGATCAGAATTAAGCCTTACGAGACCATCCTCAATCAAACCTAGTTTGCAAGAAAAATAAAGCTGCACATCGTCAGCATACATACATATGTATATATGCTTCTCTTATACATTGAGTTAAATCATTTATAAATATTGTAAAAAGCAGTGGACCCAATATAGATCCCTGAGGAACTCCGCTCAATATATTTTTAAACTGTGATTTAGAACGTTCGCTTAAGAACACTGATTGCTTCCCACCGCACAAATCAGAAAAAAACTTTTAAGTTTTGATACTAAAAGCAAGTGGTCAACGGTATAAAGGAAGATACAGGGTTAAAAAGGTTACTAAGTCATTACTGATTGAAATTCGTATATCATTAGATAGTTTTATCAACGCAGATACACAGGCCTGAAATCAGATCATTTGTTACAAATAAGATTATTCTTTGTTCTTAAAAATCGGAGAGTTGAAGGTGTAGAAGTTTTTTTTACGACTTTTGAAAAAAAAAAAATTGAAATAGGCCTGAATTCGAGTGCAGAGATTACCCGGTGTTTTAAGCGCGGGAATAACTTTGGCGAACTTCCATACTGCATGAAACCATGATTTTGTGAGTGTCCGTCAAGTTAGCACTACCACCCTTCAAAATAGGGTAAAATGAACGCGAGAAGGAAAAAGGAGAGTGTTAATAATTGTCGTAAATTTGTCGTAAATATGTTGTAAGACCAAACATTTTGTCGCGCTACGCCAATGGCTACGAAAGTTAATGTTTTTAAAAATTTACCCCTGGTAATGCTAACCTGTCAGTCAAGTTAGCAGTACCACCTCTCAAAATAGGGTAAGATGAATTCGAAAAAGAAAAAGGACAGCGTTAATAATTTTCGTAAATATATCGTAAAAAAAATGTCACATCGTTTTTTTCTCAAAAAATGCCATAAAAATGCACAAGTCCTTAAAATAGCATTTTTTCATAAAACCTAGCACTACCATACCAAAACTATCTATTTTAACTATTTTTTTAATGTGCAATTTGCTTAGACAATAATTGTCGTTGGACGTCTTTGAAAAAATTCCGTCATAAAATAATTTGTCGCGTTCTTCTTGCCCAAAAAAATGCCCTAAATATGACAAAATACAAATATCACCGCCTTGGAGGCTGACCTTTTATGTAGGTATACATATTTTTGGATTGAATTTAATTGTATTTGAGCCATTTAGAGTTAAGACTGAGGGTGATAGACAGCCCAGCCCCCGCACAACAATATAACACATAAAATTCTTTATAGCCTTTTGACATGATGTTTCACTTTTGATCTCACATTTTCCATACATCTTGGACAAACATTCAGCCGGCTGAGTATTAATTCAATTTTATAAAACCATGTGGTCATTATCTGGTCTTCTGATTCGAATATCTACTTAAATCCATTTTATCGCTCTAGCTGTAGCTTTATCGCGAAAACTTGCCTTTATTTCTTTTTTTTTTCGATATAAGAATATGTTGTATAGTGCTAAAAGCCATTTTGAAGCCTGAAGTCGTAAATTTAGCAATATAGAGTTTTTATGTCCACTTACTTTAACGTCCTCAGCCATATATGTATAGTGGTGTGTTGTTCGATTTTACTTTATATCACCCCCACTCACTTTGATTGGTCATCCAAACTCCATTAGGGTCTAATGACGAAGATGTAACGAGGATGAGGATTATATGGATGATTAAAAATACCGACTTAAGTAAGTAGTATACTAACAATTATTGGCATTTAAAGATATATGTGTTGGTAATTTCTATTTCTAAGAACAATGAACATAGACTCATGCAAAGGATGCCCTATATGCATTCAATTATCTTTAAGATCACGTAAATGTCAATATACCTAGCTGTCTCTAATTAACAGTAAAGTTTCTTCCGAGAAGAGAATTGTTATACGGAATCTGCGATGACAGAGTTGAATAGTACCTCACTGCCTCCTCATCTGTGCCTTACTTGTAATTCGTGGTTTGTTCTCTGGAATTGGGAATTTCTATTTTCTCGTGCGTTCATGAAGGTATTACCGTAACCAAGGAGTGTGTAAGTAGAAGAAAGAGAAAGCCTTTGTGTGCCCTACCTGTATAAAAGGACTCGATAATCCTAATATGATTACAGTGATATATCAAAAGATGCAGTTCATTTGATCTGAGAGTTGAATAATGAAGCACAGGAGTAAGATGGTGTTTTTGTAGTCCTGACTTTTACACTGAAATAAAAGGCAACATTTGATTAAAGGAAAACAAACCTTATTAGTAAAGCTAGATAACTTTTTGGAGTAAAACTAAGATGGATTCCCAAAAGTGTATTCATTCTTAGTAGACCATCTTAGGTAATAAACATATTGAAGTTTTAAGGTAGCACTCCAAGCTAGCATTAACCAAAAGTCTTATGCCAAACATCTACAAAAATACAGTTTGGGGAAATACTTTTAAAGGAGTGTCGAAACTTTCCAATTTGAGTTCTATTTTAGAACGAGTATTTATATGGAAAGTTAGATATTTGTTCAGTTTAAACTATTCGAACTTATTCGCCTCTTAATTCATTGATTTCTCGTTGATTAACTTCACTTTTTTTGGCAAACCTTTGGCATAATAATTAGTGCATTCCTGCTAATTTAATTCTGAAAGTTGAGGATATTGATTTTTTTCGAAGATTCTTTAAGCGGTTAAGTTTTAAAGAGTTTCAAGTGACAGAAAAATCACATCTAGATTCAGACCACAATGGAAAGCTTGCACAGGAAAGAGTCTCAGTGGTGAGAACCTTAAAAATTTCCGATGTAGGTGATAGACTTTAGAATCCAACCAAGAAATCTATCTACACATTCCTTGTTTTAAGTTTGGAGAGCACATATTTTTAATTTTTTTTTGGTTATGTTCAATAACTTAAAGTTCTTCCTAAGTGACTCTCAATATAATGGACGATTGATCTAGAGGAAATTCTAATTTGTGTTTCGTCTTCGAATAATGTGTTAGATTAAAAGATTCGGGTTTGAGATCAGGTAACTTCTCAATTTGTGTAATATAATCATCGAGCGTATGTGGCATGATCTTTGTTTGCAAACACTTGCACAATGTGCAAGTGAGGTACTCGAAAGCAGGGTTGCAAAAGCTTAAGTCACTTTTTATCTTAAGCTTGGCTTTAATTCACAAGCAAGTGGATGACTTATGAATTAAAAAAAAAAAAATCACAACCTACCCAGTGACTTATAAATTTAAAAAATCTAAGTCATGAGCAAGTAAGTAAGCAAGACTTAAGAATTAAAAAAAATTAATTCAAAAGTTACCTAGTGACTTATGAATTAAAAAAAAATTGAGTTGATAAGCTAATAGATAAATTCTGATTAAAAAATTATTAATTGGAAAATTTTTAAGCTAGCATGATAATTTTATGACACACAAAAGCTTGAAATCTACTTCCGTTAATAATTAAATAATTATGTAGTCAAAACAAGCTTAAACATTTCCAATTTACCAACTAGCTTATGAATTAAATTTTTAATAATTCATAAGTCACTTAGTAGCTTGTGAATTCATTTTTTTTAACTCATAAGTCACTAACTTGCTCATGACTTAAATTTTTTTTAATTCATAAGTCACTTAAAGGTATTGAATTTTTTTTTATTCATAAGTCACTGACTAACTTATGAATTAGATTTTTTTTTTTAATCACAAATCATCTAGAGACTTATGACTTATGGTTTTTTTTATTCAAAAAATTCGCAACCCTGCTATCAAAGGGCGAGCCCTTTAGGCTGTAGTCAAACAGACAAACATTCAGACAGAATTGCGAGACCCACTTTTCTCCTCTTCGCGCTATCATCGTAATGTCAACATTGATCAGAATCTGGAGTTCGATTTTTTCTACGAATGTATAACTTTCCTTATATTTAGTAGCTACAATTCGCAAGGATAAATTGAAATTGAGACGTAATCGACAGTACCTACTATATAACCTTTTTTCGATTTTTAACTTTCTTATTGTCTTCAAAACGGATTTTCATAAAATTTTGTATAAAGACGCTTCCAAAACGTTTCAAAAAACATTGCATATCAGAATTTTCATTTTGAATAGGTATTCGATATGTTCTAGGTAGATACTGTCATTGATGTCCTTATTTCAATTTTACTTATTGAATTATAATTCGTAAAAATTAAAGGAAACAAATTCTAAGAGTTCTAGATGTTGTTTTCGGAGAAAATATTTAAAATTTGTATAGTGCGTACCGTTGTATTTTTTTTTATAATTAGCGCGCACTATTCTTAAAATGATTATCACTGTACGACCGTTAAGAAAACAAGGAAGCGCCTAAAAGAAGATACAGATGCATGTCAGCTTAAATTTCTGATTATTACAATGGGAATTGAAAATGGATATAGGTAAGGTAGAGCATTCCATGTTCGCGTAGTGCGGCTGAAAAACGAATTTCTGTACGTCTGAATTTGAACTCAAGGGTAAACTAATGAGCATTACCTGAAGCACGAGTATTACGGTTGAATTGTTTAAGGGGAGGGATGCAACTGGCTATTACACTGGAATACTGTTTATAAAAATAATAGTAATATGTATAATGAAAGACAAGAAACATTGTGGCGGCGGTGCTCGAGAGATGCAAATGTTTCCATTGTATTTCTATCACCTATCATTTTTACAGCTCTTTTTTTAATTCTATCTAAGAGACTCAGAGTTTGTTATTGGAGCACCTGCCCAAATACGGGCTTTTGACGAATATAAATATAATATAGGCCTTATAAATTACAGCCAGATCGATACAATCAAGTTGGAAAAAATCGAACAACTAATTTTTGAAAAATTGAGTTTTAAAATAAAAATTTGAATTTAATAATCCCAAAAGAAATAGTTTGAAAATTTGAACACTCAATTCTATTAACACAATATCATCTGAGAAACAGACACCTAGAGATACACTTCTTCAGCGACTTGGAGGGAGCTGTCTGACATTCGTAGCAAAATCATGTTAAAATTTGTTAACGATATTAAATGGCTTGAAAATTCCTAAACTCTGAAAGTCGCCTTCAACTACAGTACAATAGTATAATCAGGGCCGGATTAATCCTCAACAAGGCCCTAGGCAACCATCAATTTGGGGGCCCTTTTTTTCACGTCCGTTCCCTTCTTTTTTCGATTAAAAAATACAAACTTATATCTTTCATAAAAATTTTATCGTCACAATGTAATAATATCAATAAAATTACTATCTACATTTTAAACATGGCGTTTTCTACATTTGTTTTTGGCAAATTCATCAATTATATCACCAAATCGATTTTGTTCAATAAATATGACTCAATGCAAAGTATACCTAACATCTCGAGTCGCTCTTGTCTCGTTGTAGCTCTTTCAGCAGCTTTGATTGAAGGATCGTTCGGCAGAACAATTTGTGATCATTAATGTTAAAAAAATCCGAAGAGCTATTTCTGTGTTAGGAAATACATCGACTAATTGATCTTCCATTAAAATCTTATACAAATGACTATGAGTTTTTTGTGCACCAGTGTATGTGGAGTTCACGTAACTTTGGAATTGTTTCATTTCAATGAAAAATTCTTCCAAATCTCTAGAATAAAAACGAACTAAGTTATTTATAGCTTCGTGGACGTCTCCATCACTTAGAGAAAAGTTGATAAGAAATGCAAATCTCTCTGAAACTTCCATATACACTTTCGTACGTCGTTTGATTTCACTGTGAAGATTGTCGATAATTTCGAGGAAACCTTTTGTCCTAAAATCATCGCGAGGCGAAAATTCTACTTCTGGAGCATTTCCGTCATTAGATTTCTGTATAACCGACACCAGGTAATAGTTGTTTTGTTTTTTCCTCGAAATCATTGAACTTTTCACGGAATGAAACTAAACTCTCTTTTAACGATCCGTACAAAAAAGCACACGTTTGCAAATCTGCTTTTTCACTTTGCAATGACTTACTCACTGATCGCATAGCAGTCAAAATAGAGTTCCATAAAATCAACATGAAACCAAATTCGAATTTTTGCATTTTATTGGCGATACATAACGTATTTTGTGATTGTGATTCATCATCAGCAATGATTTCTAGAGCCCCTAATATGATATCAAATAGATCGTAAACTGCAGTCGTCGCATTCGAATGTGCTTCCGAGCGTGTAGTTGACAATGTCTTCAAAGTTTTCTCATCGTTTATTTTATTTTTTAATACGCCCCAACGATAGGTGGAAGCGAAAAAATATTATATAATGTCTGTATAATGGCGAAAAAATCTACTGCATAAAAACAGCACTTCACAGCATGCTTTCCAACCAAATTAAGGAAACGCGCAAAACAGGGAACATAGATCGCATTCTCATTCAAACTCAATATTCTTGCTTGCACACCTAGAAGTCTTCTTCATTTTTTGGGGGCCCCCTAAAATCGGGGGCCTCAGGCAACTGCCTATTCTGCCTACTTGTTAATCCGGCCCTGAGTATAATACGAACGAATTCGACTTAACGATACACGTGTTCCTTGTAGAAGCAGCACTAAGGGAGAATGAGCACCTCGCCTATACACCTGTGATTGCCACTCCTACGTTGAACACGAGCATCAGTGGGTTGATGCACCACCTCTCCCTAAGATTGGCAAAATCCTCTTTGTTATAGAGACAGCGGATTTACATTGATCAAAGTGTGACAATAACAAGATCAACTGTCAGCCCACTACCCTAACGTAACCTATATCTTAAGAATAAAAAAATTAAACGATTGACCGTTTTTTGAAGAAATCTTAAACAAAAAAATGATTCTATGGTAGGTACCATTCGGGAGCTGTTCTTCAGACAAAAAAAAAATATTTAAGAAGGTTTCGAAAAATTTATATGGCAGGTGCCGGATAAAATATTTATAAAGGCTATATATATATTTTCAAGAGAATGTTTGGGCTGTAGTCGAACAGACAGACAGATGTCCTAGACCCACTTTTTTCACCTTCGGTATCATCGTAATGTCAGATCTGATCAAAGTCTTGAATTCTTATTTCTTCAGGAATGCCTAACTTGTAAAAAATATATGTATGCAGTAACTTCGACCCAACATAGATAAATGTGGTGAAATACCCCGCCCCAACATTTGTTCAACACACACGCTCTGGGTTTTTGTCACATCTTAAGCGAATTCGCAAGTAAAAATATTGAAGCGATAATCGAATTTTAAGCTTCTATGACCTAGAGTCTCAATAAAGTAATTTTTGTCATTCTTTCAAAATGTGTTGCGCGGATTTGATTAAAATTTCGCTCCGAGCATTTTTACGTGATAGATCTCGATTTTAGTTTTAGGCTAATATGAGGGACGGCTGATAAGTCCGCGGCCTAAGGTACTTAACGATGAGTAATTAGCTTGTTACTTATGTCACTAGTTGCGACACTCAGTAGTATTATAAAAGCAATCACTAATTAAGTTTGCACCGATAGTACAATTATTTATCGCACAACAAATATCATCATGCCAGCCGAATCTGGAAATTCGCTGAATTTTTTACACCGCGCCGTGATAAAATTCCTCGTAAAGAACGGAAATACACCGAAAGATATTTTTGAAGAGATGTCATCGGTTCTTAAGGATTCTGCGCCTTCATATACGATGGTGAAAAAATGGGCCCGCCTGTTTCAACAAGGACGAGAGAGCTGTGAAGACGACCCTCGCCCGGGCGGCCCTGTCACGGCTGTTTTCTGGGAAAGCGAAGGAATTTTGCTTATCGACTACCTACCCAGTTAAACTACGATGAATGGCCAATATTATTCCAATTTATTGACTCAGGTTCGCGAAGCTATTGTACAGAAACGACGTAGGAAACTGACGCGCGGAGTGCTCTTTCTGCAAGACAACCCGCCCGTTCACACCGCGAGGCAAGCTCTAAGAGACACGGGGTTCTCAGAGATTGGCCACCCTCCATATAGCCCAGACCTAGAATCTAGTGATTTTTTCCTGTTTTCCAAATTGAAAAAGAACTTACGGGGCCGGAGATTTGCAGATGACAACGAAATGAAAGCTGCGGTTGATCGTCATTTTGAAGAAAAAGACACAGAATATTTTTTGGGCGTGTTAAAGGCATTGTATGCGAGATGTGAGAAATGTATTTTACTTGAGGGAGATTACATATTGAAAAATAAAAAATAGAAACCATATATTTTGTTTCATTAAGTACCTTAGGCCGCTTACTTATCAGCCGTCCCTTACATAGAAGGATAGAATAGCTGTAATACAAAATTTCTTTTTTCTCAAATATGACTTTAACGCTTGCGTTGATAGTCTCCCTCCTAATGTTCTGAAGAGTTGTTCTTCAACGCTGTCAAATAAATTGATTTTCCATTTGTACTATTTTACTGATCTATATCTGAGTTAATGGAAAAGAGCATGTTCATATGAAAGACTTATCTTATTCGCCACTAACTATCTTCTAATTAGGCTTACTTTCCTTTATTCCAAAATCCAAAGTCATTGAAGTTCTAAAATTGAATAATGGGAGCTTAAATCTTTGTTGAATAAGGCTTTCAAATGCGTTTCGAATTAAAGTCTCCAAAACCCAATGCTGTGTTCTGTCCTTAAAGCAAAACTCATCTCCCATATGCCTTCAATAAATGGGCCACATTAAAGCCTTGAACTCGTACCTCAAGAGGAAGTTCGTGTGATATAATCGTGCATATTTTGTTACAGTGCAGTCTGTATTTGGATTCTGGTATTATGTTGGTGTTCGTCAACTTTAGGTTTGGTGACATGAAACTGTACCTGATGTCCTTGAATCAATGGAGTTTTAGTATCTACACCCTTTAAGCTTCACAACCCATTTGATTCTTGGTATGTGGCAGAAGGTTAATGAATACTTTGTATGAATGTGAGATTTTCATTGGAATTTTCTTATCGTGCATGTCTCTTATTACATCGAAAAGTGTGCAGGACTATAACCTTGCTCAAAGGCAATGCAATTTGGCAATAGAAATGATTTCTTAGTAATACTTTCGAGTAGCCAATTGAATCCCTTGTTTGAAGATGTCGGCATTTTGAATAGAGTATTTACTATACACTAGAATAGGTTTTTTTAAGGATTACTAGACAATATTGCATTCATGTTTTCGAAATCAATTATTTTGCAAAATAGACTAATGACAACAAGTCTTGATTCTGCATTCGAATTAAGTTATAGGCATTCAGAAAAATCTCTTTCTTCTTTTTGTTTTATTTTTTCTAAATTCCAGTTATCTAGTTAAAATATGAATTTTGAAGAAACTTTCTTATTCGAAAAAAAATAAAAATTGTTAAGTATTAGATAGAAAATAATAGTTATCCAACACTTCAGACGGTCAGGCAAGGAATCATTAGTCTATAGACATAATAATTTCGTATTATGGTGCTTTTTTCCTGCGCTAATATTTGACGGTTAACTAATAATGCCTACAGATATTAAAAGCTAAAGTTTTTAATAAACTTTTTCGGTGCCCAATAAATTCTATGATATTTCTAACTTCATATGCTCACTAAAGATGGCGTGGCATACTAATAAATATACATAATTTTGACCAAGGCTTCAATCAGCAAACTTCTTCCACCGAGCTCAGTCCCTAAACTAGCTAGCTGTCTTCTGCTTCGCAAGTTAAGCTTGGTGAGGTGTTCTTCTTCTTCTTCTCAAAACATCACAAATCGTTCTCATATACGTATATATATATAAGGACTGGAATAGTTAGTATCATAAAGAGTGATCTTAGGTGCTCTAGACAGGACTTTTCTACTCGATCACCTTCTCAACCCAAAGAAGCATCAATTTGCAAGAATTATTTCTCGTTTGATTGACGTCGACCGTATGTAGGCAAAGTCTTTAACTACCTCGAAGTTATTCCTATCTATAGTAAAGTTCTGTTCAAGTCGTCGGTGTTGGGTGTCCTTTCTATAGCTGACACCCAACCAAAAGCCACACTGACGTCACCCTCCGTTCTTCCGATTTTCTTGCAATCCTCGGTGTCTAGTATTGCGGCGAGAGTTTTGCACCAATATTTCAAGATGCATGTCACAGAAGTCGCATGACAATGTCTATTACCATCCTGCAGAAACAAACGAGTTTTAGGAAGGATGTCAAGACTAAAGATCTTAAAAAAAATAGAAATAAAATGCACGACTGGTTCGCACGAACTTGGTCTTATGTAAAAGTCTAAGAATCTCAAAAATTAATGTTATATAATGTAACTGTTCATAAGCATAAAATTCATTTTTTTTAAATGACTAAACAACTCCTTTAGTTGGTAGATGCAGCTAAACACAGGATGCTATGCGTTTTAAGCAAATATTAGTTTATGCACGAACAAAATTATAATTCGTTGCAGTGGTTTCTTAAAAAAACATGCTTTTATGCAAAGATTTTAAATCATTTTTAAGAAAAAAATGTGGTACACCAATTTAAAGTTTTTATTATTATTCAAATAAAAATTAAATTTCAAAAATAAAATACTGAGCAGTTTTTGAAATATAAAAATACGATTTTCGAAAACTATTTTTTAACATTTGCATGGAGGATACCGTTACTTTTAGGTAAAATATTTTTTTTTATCATATCTTCTAGATTATATTAAGAAACTTTTATTTTCCAGGTTTTAAAAAGTCGGGCATAGGGTTTTCGAAATATTGAGTTTTCAAAAAAAAAAATTTGAAATTTTTTTTAAAAATCTAAAAATTTTTTTTTGAAAATTTGAATATACAATAATATTGAAACTACTGAGAAGCTTTAACCTAAAATAAATAATTAAAATAATCAAAATCGGCGGTGTCGTTTTTGAGAAAATCAAAAACAAAAAAAAAAGTTTCCAAGGGGAGAAAAAAAAATATTTATAAAATTTCAAAAAAATTCGTATATGGCAAGTACCGTTATTTTTGGTCTTACAAAAAAAATTAAAAAAACGTGGGGGGGGGGAATTAATAATGATATCTACCAAGCTTGAACCGTCAGACAGACAGACAGAATTGTGAGACCTACTTTTTTCATCTTCGCTATCATCGTAATATCAACTTTGATCAAAATCTCGAGTTCGATTTTTTTACGAATGCATAACTTGCCTCTAGTACCTATAGATCGTAAGTAAAAAGGCAGCGACATTCGCCACACCCTTACATCGATTTAAAGGTCACGATGTTAAGGATTCATCAGGCATGTTTTCCTCTGATCATATTATGCAGATGAGATGTTGTTTTACTACCGACATATCCGTTAGCTACCGCAATTTTTCGGATTTAAATTTAGATACATATATCTTCACTTTATCGAGTTCAGGTGGGCAAAATTGTTGGACTACCTAATCTAACTAGGTTGAGTGCTACAATTTGTTAAATGGCGAAGTTTGATTCACTGTTATAAAGTTTACAGAAATTTTGTATTTCCATACCCTCACCCATCGACTACGATTCTAATAGCAACTCTGGTACTTTTAATGCCTCACTATTAGTTTTATAAGTGATTTCTGACAATCATCGTCAATTATACTGGTCTTACCAACACAGCATGTCATCCCATTATAAGCAGCACCTTGAAAAAGGAGTATTAAGCATTATTGTCACTGGATCTCAATTTTTAATAATGGCGAAATAGGACTTCTTAAGATATTTTATTGGACAAGCGATCGAAAAAACACCTGGTGATCCTTGCTACTGTAGCAGTCTGACATTGAATTTCCTCAAAACTGTTCTTTATTTTGGCTGTGATCGGGATATACGCAACCATACCTTGGAATAATCAGGATAATGGTTCGACGACGTAATGACCAGAGGCGAACGCAGGTGGGGGCTTTGGGGGTTCAAACCCCTTCCGAAACATGTAGAATAAAAAAATTAGGATTCATTTTTTTAAAGAACAAAAAACAAAGTGTTATTTTCGTGCCACAAATTCTTCTATATCTTTTCATTAAAAAGTTCCATAATTCAAATGTTCGGCCCAAGAATAGGAGTTCTGGGAAAATACTTGTAATTACTTAAACAGAGATATTACTTAAATAAATTATAAAGTAGAAACAAAAGTAAACAACTTTATTTTTATTATATTCATACCACAATTTCTTTAAATGTCTAGTAAAGTATGCAATAAGTAACTATAAGTAATTAAATAAAAAATAACGGTACCTACCTATACGATTTTTTTTCGAAATTTTATAAATGTTTTTTTTTCTCAAAAACTGTCCCACAGAGTTTAAAAAAATAATCAGAAAATGTCATTGAGTTTAATATAGGCAATGGTTAAAAAATAGTTATTTTTTGAAAGCCCCAAAATTTGTGTACCTAAAAATAAAGATACCCACCATACAAATGTAAAAAATTGTTTTCGAAAATCGTATTTTTTTTTTCAAAAACAGCTCCGAAAATTTTCATAAAGTTTTTTTATTTCGATTAATTTTTACGGTTTATAATTTAAAAAAAAAAATATTAAAATTAAAATATAACTGACTGTACCTACCATGAATCGTTTTTTCGAATTTTGAATTTCTAATTATAGGCAGAACGGATTTGAATGAAATTTTTCAAGGATAAGCTTCTAAAAAGTTTAAAAAACATTGCATTTAAAAATTCGTTATCTTAAAAACGGCTCAATATTTTTTTTTTGAAATTTATTTTATATTCGTACAATAATGAATACTACAAGTTGGTGTACAAAATTTTTTTCTTAAAAATGTTTTAAGAATTTTGTAGATATTTTTTAAAAAAACACTATGACTTATAATTTTTGTTCTTGCATAAACTAATATTTGCTTGAATCACATGGCATCCTGTTTGTAGCTCCAACAAAGGAAAAAAAAAAGAATTTGAATGTTTATGAATAATTTTTCTCTAATACCTAACATTAAATTTTGAAATTCTTTGTCTTTTAAATAAAAGCAATTTCGTGCGACCCGGTTACTCAATGAGTAGCACACGCTTGGGAGCGTTGTGATTATAGTGTTGCCGTGTCCTTATAAAGCACAAGTTATGACTTCACGTATTAATATATTTCGAATTTAGTTTTGTGGAACTAATTATAATTCTATTTTTAGGTATACACTTATGAAATCACTTACACTCTTTTTCTTCTTGTTGCATTAATGATATTATATGAACCAAATAATGGCCTTCATCACAGGGCCCGTAGTAAAAGTCTGTCTAAAAATTAATTTCGGAATAAAAATGCACAAAAGGGAAGTACCAAACACGCCTTCGTAGAGAATATTTTCCAACTTTTGGTAACATTATTCAAATATGCCAAATAGGTATACGTTGCAATATACTTATACAGATGTTTTGTTTTTGAGATTAGCTGTATGAATTTGTTGCAAAAGTCCCTATCACTATGAGCCAATATTGTTTAGTAATAACATATTTATGTTAATAACAATAAAGATTATGTAATTAACAAGTTCCTACAATATAGTAATAACATAATATACATATTTATAAAAATCTCATATTTTTTTCAAAAACCCCCTCGGAAATTATTTTCTGCGTCCGCCCCTGGTAATGACTAATGAGTCAATGCTCGGCACATTTGGACAACACACAGAAAAATGGGTTAAGACCACCCGCTCAAAATTACACGTCAGCTAGGTTAATTAACTAAAGAAATATAATTGATATTTACACCAAACTGTTATAAAATGTTTACAATCTTCAGTCATTTAAAATTAAAGGGATTGGATGTGTTATTTTAACATCACCATTCGGTCAAATCAAACGAGTAACCAAACTTAGTAAAATTAAATAAATTTGTTTAATAGTTTGAACCTAGATACTCGTTTGATTCAAACAAAATAACCACAAGCTTAATTTTACCCAGCAGATTTCTTAATATGATATAAGAAATGTGTTCAATTAAATAAGACCATTTTAACACGTTACTCGTTTAAAAAGAACCATCTTTGATAATGCGAATTATACCCAATTTTCTCGAATATTAAAACTAAGTTTTTCGATTAAACTAACATTCTTAGTTGTATATTTTAAACAATTTCATCTTAGCGAGTTGAATAGGTTACTTTTAGCAACATACACTAGGTAGTTTTTAACCGAGAATACGTCATTTCTAACACATTAATGCTCTCGGTTCAATTGTATTTCTCTGCGTGAACCATGATACTGGAGAAGTGCTTTGGTCCGATAGCAATTCGATCGATTTGGTTGACGGTTGGTTGATTATGAGATCTTCATGTCTCATAGATGTTGAGATGTAGGAAAAACGTGGAAATTACCAAGTCCAAAAGACAATACTAGGTTCCCGTAGACAGCTTATTTGCTTTTTGTCATTCGTATTCGTGATATCAAAAAGGCTTCCATCAAGGTAGATACTCAAAGATGTACAACTGTTTCATCTGCGCCAACACAACTTTAAAGTGTTTATTGGTTCGATAAAAGAAGAACAACCCTAGTGAAAATCCCCTTCCCATCTGTCGTTTGATGTTACAAGAGACGTGAAATGAACACAACCGTTCTTATAATAATGGTTAAGGTACTTGCTACTAAGCCGGACACAACAATTAGCATCAAATTAACAATAATAAGCAGCAAAACACAAGCTAATCCCGTTTCAGATATTCGCATTACCGGGATTACCTACGTTTTTATAAAAGAACGAAACCTGGCAACTCACACATTCCTCTAGATAATCTGCCTTAGCATCACAAAAACCTATCTAATCGCCTGGCAAAAAAAAAAAATAAAATAAAATAAAATAAAAGTGCATTGACTTCAGGCAAGAAGAAAGGATACTACTAGTTTGTACAATATTCCCAGCTCCTTGCTGTGTACGTATATTTCTGCTTTTATGGTGTGTAATGTATGCGCTCTAAATGCTGCATGTATTCGTGTCATGTTTAAATATAATTGACTTTGTTCAGTTAATCCGTTTATGAAATGAAAATGCAAATTTAATTTAAATGTTCCGCACATATGAGTTCTAGATTGTGCCATATAAAGGATATAATAGTCGACGTGGATGCAAACACATAGCAGAGACTGCAAAGATACTTATAGTAGTGCAAGCGGATGAATATCGCTTATAGCAACAGAGTGCCAACTGCAAGCTCAACGCCAAGAAACATCACATCAATATGCAATGTGGAAGTGGAACTTATTGTATATATGTATTGCATAATATGCGGGTGTATGCGAGGACACATTGAGCCGGGTCTATTATAATGTTGCCGGATGGGGCAAAAGTATAGTAGGTGTATGTAAAAAGGGTGCTCGGTTGAGTGTAAACATTGCAAACGCACATAAAATAAAATAGATATCATGCATATTTACTGCAAGAATGTAGGCAGATAGACATTAGATAGTCAGATATCCTTCCGCATTGCCACATTCGTGTTGGTGCTGGATCATTTTGTAATGGGATTATGGATGCACCCACCATTTCTATAACCACCATTACCGCCCCTACATTCCTACTCACAGTATCTGCATAAAAGGGAGGGCGTATGTGCATGAATTTGTTCATATTGGATGAATACATTTGCCAAAGGATTATAGCAACCAAATGGCAGGCATTATTGTCTACAATGCAGCTCAATTAAAACCGTAAGGCGTTCAACACAATTCTCAACAATTAAGGCTTGATCGGAAAAAAGTCCTTTGACGAAAATCAAATCCTTTTACCAATTTTTTGCACTCTTAACTAGTGACTTCGAATTAAGATTTAAAAATCAGAAATTAAAGGAGTTCCTTACACAGAAACTTGCCGCTCTCCAGAAGTTCTAACCGGCAATGAAATCGGTCATGTATACTTATCTCCGGAAAGCATGCTTCCAACCTCTTAGATGTCCTAAAATTTAAGAGTGCAAACGGTTTAATGGAAAAAATTTTTCGAACTCAGAAGACACCTAGAGTGGCCAGATCTCATACAGGTGCTGAGAATTCACCTACCAAATAGACGCCAAAAATCGTTGCTCCAACTGACATCATTAGAGTAGCAGCCGAAACAAGTGAAAAAGCTGAAAGAAGATGCAAATGCCAAAATACTTACATACTTACTTAGATCCTCAGACCTTTTATGTCCGTGGGGGACCCCTAGTGGGGCATAGGGCATCCACAATTCCAGCTCGCCATCGTGTTCGGTTCCTGGATATGAGTCGCAACTCCCACCAACTCTTGCCTAGTTGGGCTGACTCCTACTCGACTGTCCTTCTCCATGAGCTTTTCGCTCGTCCAGCTCTTCTTCTTTCTTGAGTGAGCAGATTCTACTGCATTGCTGGCGCCGCAATACAGTTGTCGGCTTTTCGAAGCGTGTGTCCGATTCACTGCCAATCTCGACGTCGTATAATAGAGTCGATAGGTTCCTGAACCGTTTTCCTGAGGAGCTCTTCGTTTGACATACGATTGGGCCAGAAAACCCTATGGATGTTTCGTAAACATCTATTAATGAACGTTTGCAGTTTCTTAGTGACACCTACTGTTACTTTCCAAGTGCTGCAACCGTAAAGTAACACGGATTCGACGTTGGATCGAAACAGCTGTAGCTTGGTTCTTAAGCTAAGAGAGTTATTCCTCCATATATTTCTAAGCATACCGAAAGCAGCATTTGCCTTTCCGATTCGACTGCTGATGTCTTGTCCGGTGCCACCCTCGGTAGAGATGATATTTCCAAGATATTGGAAGCACTGTACTTTCTCTACCGGTTGTTGAGAAATATTTATGAGAGAAGATGACTGGGTTCCTAGGCTGATAATTTTTGTTTTTCCGGAGTTTAATTTCAGCCCCACGATTTCTGCTTCTCTCTCCACCCCTGTTGTCATTTTGTGGAGATCCATGATCCTATGAGAGAGCAAGCATACCATACGTCGTCCGCATAGTCAAAATGTTTCAGGTGAGACGTCAGAGTCCATCGAATTCCTCCGTTTCCCGTCAAGGCCGCTCGCAGGACATCGCTTATCACCAACAGAAACAATATTGGTGACAGAATGTAGCCCTGTCTGACTCCACTTTGGACTTCAAACTCTTCTGACAGCCTCCCTTCGTGCAAAACGTGACATTTGGATCCATCATAAGTTGCCTTAATAATAGCTATTAATTTATCCGGGATACCCTCCTGCGTAAATCATGCCACATAAAATCTCTATTGACGATATCGAAAGCCTTCTCAAAGTCAATGAATAGCAGGTGGAGTGGTGATCGATATTCGACGCACTGCTCAGTTATGATCCTTAAAGTATTGCATGAGGATCCAGCGCGGAAACCAGCTTGTTCGGCATCGAGTGTGGCTTCTAGATGTTCCCTGATGCGTTCCAGTATTATTTTCGCTAATATTTTGGCAACGGCAGGCAGGACGCAAATCCCCCTCCAGTTTTCGCACTGTGTTAAGTCTCCTTTTTCAGGGAGCTAGACTATCATTCCCTATTTCCACTCATTCGGAAATCCTTCGGAGACCCAAGCTTTCTTTATGAGTGATGCAGGAGTTCGCTCGATGTCGTTGGCGCCGCTTGTAGAAGCTCTGCAGGAATGCCATCAAGTCCTACTGCTTTGTTGGTCTTCAGTGCTTTAATTGCGTTAATGCAAAAATGCTGCAGCGAAAAACAAGAGCAGCGTGAAAGAATATCGAGCATCTACCCTTTATCGGGTAGAAAATCTAACACCGGGGTATACCTCTAGCTACTTGTAAACTTAGGCTAAAGAAAGATACCATAAAGAAAGCGAACCACAGATGGACCAACTCCTCAACTTGCCAGTCAACAAAACTTATTTGGCCATTGCTTGATTGTAAACGTTAAAAACAACTCATTTCTATTGCACATTAGCTCCGTTATAGGTGTCCTTACTGGACATTGTCTAATAGGTAGACATGCTTTTCGACTTGGAGTTCCTGCAAATGATTTTTGCAGAAGCTGCATGGATGAAGAAGAAGAGAAGTCAGTTTCTCACCGTCTATGTTTTGTCCTGCTCTAGCAGACAAGACTCCACTTGGGAGACTTCTACTATAACGATCCTAGTGATCTAGGAAATTCCGACATTAACTGTCTCAAACTATTCATTGCTAGCTCCAAATGGTTTAACGAATAAGGGAGATTTAGAACCCTGTGGTATCACAACGGACCAACTATTGGTCTAAGTGTTTTGGCTTTTCCGGGCAGCAGCCACTTAACATAAGAGAGGCAAGGAAGAGAGAAGAAGAAGATCCTGTTAGGAAAGAAAAGGCATTTCTTCATTTTCCAAATAAAGAAGCTCAAAGAGTTTCGCGATCGAAAAAACAATCAGAGGTTTAGTACAAAAGCCCAGTCAGACTGGTCTTACGGCCAAAATGAAGGGGTGCCGTGAAATAAGGCCAAGTGAAATAAGGCCAACTTTCAAAAATTGGCCTTATTGCACTTTGATAAAGCGAAATAAGGCCAATTTTCAGTAGTTGGTCTTATTTCACTTTGACAAAGTGAAATAAGGCCAAATGATTTTGAGAAATAAGACCAAATTGGCCGTCGTTCTGGGTTTTCTTGAGCAACAGTACCTTGGGTGGCCCGCTTCGCGGGTTTTCAGGATTTTAACTCCCTTTTCGGGGCTCACACCCGCTCACGCAACTCCGTTGCTCCGCTAAGGGTATGTTCAGTCGCCAGGCAGGCGCCTGTAGCAACAGTTTTCTTGGGCAACAGTACATAACTGTTAGTTGTTTACTCCAATTAATGTCAAATACAAAACTGTTGCTACAGGCGCCTGCCTGGCGACTGAACATACCCTAAGCGAAGCAACGGAGTTGCGTGAGCGTTTGTGAGCCCCGAAAAGGGAGTTAAAATATTGAAAACCCGCGAAGCGGGCCACCCAAGGTACTGTTACTCAAGAAAACCCAGAACGACGGCCCCCAATAAACAATTATATAAAAACCGATAACGTCGGCCCCAATAAGCAATAAATTATGTTGAAAGTGAAATAAGACCAATTTGGCCTTACTTCACTTTGTAAAAGTGCAATACGACCAACTGCTGAAAATTGGCCTAATTTCACTTTATAAAAGTGCAATAAGGCCAATTTTTGAAAGTTGGCCTTATTTCACTTGGCCTTATTTCACGGCACCAAATGAAGGCCCTTCGGAAGAACGAAGGTAACCTAGTCATCGAAGCAGAGAAATTGATGTATTTAAGCACCATTTCTTAGAGCTGTTAATTTGGTATCATGTAGAACGAGTAATTGGGCAAGAAGATGAGTCACATACAGTCAATCAAGTGTATTCGGTATAGGCTTAATTATAAAAAATTAAAGACCAATAGGGTCCCCTGCTCTGATGAATAAAATCGGCAAAGCTATTCAAATGAAGGATAATTGTTGGTAAGAAACATGCATTAAATCATCAACCATTTACGATAACCAGACTATCAGCTCCCATTTACAAAAAAATATGGTCGTGCAAGTTTTGGAAGAAATATCAAGATATGTCCTTGTTAAACGTTACATAATATATCCTTTCCATTGTATTGTGTGAACGTCTTAGGGCATTTTGCAACACTGTTTTCGGCGCATCGACCATAGACCAAATCTTCATACTCAAGGAATTTATGGGAATGATCGTTGAATTTTAAATCATATTCTTATCGACAAATATAAAAGCCTTCATCTTCAGGAGCTTTTTATGGCAATGGACGAACTCGGCAAGGAGTTGTTCTACCATGTGATTTCTTAAATTTCGTTCTAAGGAAGATAGTGGGCAGAGCAGGCGTTGGTATGACACTATCAGATCTATCCAATTACTTGGATGTTGGGACATTATCGCTCTTAATGTGGTTGAAGAATATAAAAACTTTCTGTACTTGAATTAAACAGGTGAAAAACAAGTAAATGCTATTAATAAACAATCATCTGCCCACCGGCTTGTACAAAGCATCACTTTTTATAGCAACAACTTGAAAGTAGTATAACTACGATACTTACTTACTATCCTGGTTTACCCGTTCGATGAAGTGTAGCTGCCTGAGACACGGAGCTATCCATCATCCAATATCGCAAGCACGCTTCTTCCATTCATCCAGCCGAAAGTCATAATTAGGTTCATTTAATTGCAACCGATCTGAGAAAAGCCTTTCAGAAAATCTTCAAAGTTGTGTATGTTTTCAATTCATTTTCATTTCTTATAGATTTAAATCTGCTACTCTCTCCTCTCGGTCTGATCCTATTCTAACAACTTCTGGTTTCCCACAGGGAAGTCACCTTGGTCCGCTGATTTCATTTAACCTATCAATGACGTGAGCCGTATCATAAGAGGTTAATATATCAGTCTTCGCAACTGTTACAAATATCTATAAGAGCCCGTTGACGAAATATCCGTCAAAGAATTTTTCATTCGAAACAGCCTAGTAATATCTCCAACAATTGGCCCTGAAAATCAGGATGGGCAGTATAAGGGTCTTATAGAATATGCATCTAGGCTTTTGAGTGAGCATAAATCCCCCTCTGCACCATCTGTTAAAATATTTAAATATAAAAAATACCTAAAAAGACTAATCAATGAACTTGGCCTTTCTTTTGCTTCCTAAATCAGAATATAGCAGTTGTTTTTGCTGAAATATTAAACTAAAAAAATTATTTTTCCCCTCTTCCCTGACAAATTCAATTATTTTGTATCAAATCCAAATGCAAATAAGCACTTGGAAACTGTTTTCCGAACAAACTAATTCATCATCGATTCAAATGTGCTGCCTCCTGCTGTCAACACCAAGGCAAGGAACATTGGTCGACGACGACGAGCGACGCCGGCCGACGCCACCGACGGAATCCATCACTCTTCATTGGTTGACAATCAATCATGTCTTCACATGGCACTGCCATAGCCGGAAATACCGGGTTGCAATTCGCAGGCCATCAAATTGATTACAATCGAACACGTTGTGTGTCGGGGGCTTTTTGTTGCTGTTGATTGACAAGGACTCGCCCTGGCTTTGGTTTTAATTATTTTTTTTTTTATTTTTGTCAAAAGGACTTATGTATATATGACAGAGTATTTACCAGTCTACTTAAATATCCATTAAACAAGGAAATAAGGTAAGAGCGCGTAAAATAACACTACACCGATCGATGACGATGATGGTGGTGTGCTTGGCCAAGCCTTAATTTTGACACGCAAGTCGTGTCTGCAATCAGATTTAATCATAACAACAATTTCGTTTTGCTGCTTGAGCATTTTGTCAAATTTAATTTTCATAGTTTATGATAACCTAAAGAGGGTGTTATGATATTTATGTAAAAAGTAATTGCTTTCACTTACACTTTTAATTTATTACTACAGATTTAATGGGTGAGTAGAGTAGGTAAGACTTAAGTGACGTATTTAAGATGGTTTTGATATAAAAATGGCGTAAACGAATTTTATGGCATACCCACTAGTTATTGTTTATTTTTAAAACATGCAACAAAAACTACCTAAGTGTGTTTCTGGAATAAAAAGCTTCAACCGAGTCTGCAGGGGTTCTTTCAGCTTGACTTTGACAACGAGGGTTAGTTTTTGTTGTTGGAATATGAAGATACGAAGTTCAATTCTGTAGTTTTAATTAGGATAAAATAATAAAGCCAGTTGCTCAACTGAAAATTTATTGAAGACAATTTATTTATTTATTCATTAAATTATATACTTAGTTAAACTTAAACAGATATTAGAATCTCAACTGAAGGGTCTACATTAGTATTAAAAATTTTATAAATCTTTTCAGAAAACCAGGTACTGAATTTGACTTTGAAGCCTATACGATACGATATGGTAATAAAACCTTGTCTTGATTTTCAATATACAAAACATAACTTTAGATTTTATATTCCTAAGTTCTAAAGCGAGAAACAATGAATTAGTGACATTTATTAAAATTTACGCGGTACATCATTAAATTATTGCATAGGAATCTTTTTAAAGTAAGACATAAACTTGAATATATTGAACTTGTAGGAATATCTTTAAACCATCGAAGAAGAAGAAGTATTTTTTTTTGACCAGGGTTGCAAAAGCTTGAGTCACTTTTTAGCTTAAGCTTGGCTTAATTCACAAGCTAGTGAGTGACTTATGTATGAATTAAAAAAATGTAATTCAGCAACTAGTTACTGACTTATCAATTTAAAAAATTTAATTCATAAGTCAATTGGTGACTTGTGAATTTAAAAAATTTCAATCATAAGCTTCTTAGTGACTTATGAATTCAAAAAAATTAATTCAAAAGTTACCTAGTGACTTAAGAATAAAAAAAAATTTATTCATAAGCTAATGGATAAATTCTGATTAAAAAATTACAAACTGGAAAATTTAAAGCTAACATGATAATTTTATGACACACAAAAGCTTGAAATCTACTTTCGATAATAATTACATAATTATGTAGTCAAAGCAAGCTTGAACATTTCCAATCTACCAACTAGCTTATAGGGCCCATACACTACGCAAACCGTTTGAGCAAACAAATGCCTTTTGTTGTTGTAAAAATGTTTGTGCAAACTGTTTCAGTAGTGTGTAGCGATGTTGAGTATTTGCGCAAACGGTTTGAAGAAATTCAAAAAATTTTGAATTTTCCGTAACTCCACAAACATGTTTGAGTGGTGTGTGTTGAATTTTGCTCAAACAGATGCCAATTTTCATGAAATTAAGATGAATAAACAAGACGAACGAATTTTTTTTGACCAAGTTGTTTTTTTTTTTTGGTTTTTTTTCTATTTTTTTTAATAGCCAAGACAATAATTAAAGCTGCACACGCTGAATCGCTCATTGCTCCGTAGGTCTGATTGAGATAAAAAACGTCACGCAACTAATATCTCTCAAACATGTTTGCGTAGTGTGTGGCGAAACTATGTTTGCTCAAACACACGTTTGAACAAACGTGTTTGCGTAGTGTATGGGCCCTATTATGAATTAAATTTTTTTAATTCATAAGTCACTTAGTAGGTAATGAATTAATTTTTTACTTGCAACTTATAGGTACTAAAAGGCAAGTTATGCAAACTCAAACTCGCGATTTTGATCAAAGTTGACATTACGATCATAGCGAAGACCAAAAAAGTGGGTCTCGCAATTCTGTCTGTCTGTCTCTCTGTCTGTTTGACTACAGCCTAAACGACTCGTCCGATTTTCTTCAAACTTGGTAGATATGGGTTTTAATTTTGCCGCCCACAGGTTTTTTCTTTTTTTTGTTTTGTAAACCAAAAACAACGGTACCTGCCCATACGATTTTTATTCGAAATTTTATAAATATTTTGTTTCTCAAAAACTGTCCCAAAGATTTAAAAAAAAACAAATTGAAAAATTTCATTGAGTTAAAACAAAATGAAAATTTTCCAAGAAATTCTTATTTTTGGTAGCCCTCGGGGTCCATTTTTTTTGTTTTTGATCATTTTTTTTTTATGCGAAAGGTCCGCCAAAGTTTGAATATTACTACATATTCACATTTTAATTTTTTAAATTTTTGGATTAAAAAAAAAAAATTCAAAATGTTTTTTTCGGAAACTCAATATTTCGAAAACCCCATGCTCGATTTTTTGCAATCTTGATAAATAAAAGTTTCTTATTAAAATCTACAAATGCATGAAAAAAAATTTTATTTTATCTAAAACTAACGGTACCTTCCATACAAATGTTAAAAAATGGTTTTCGAAAATTTTATATTTCCCGAAAACGGTTCCGAGAATTTTGCTAATTTTTGATTAACTCTTAAGATCTATATTTTAATAAGAAATATTTGAAATCTAGATATTACTGACTGTACCTACTATAGAACGATGTTTTCGAATTTTGAATGTCTCATTATCGACATAACGTACTTTAATGAAATTTTTTAGAGAAAAGCTTTTTAAAAGTTTAAAAAAACATTGCATTTCAAAACTTAAAAAAAAATATTTTTCCAATTTTTAGAAAAAAAGTCGTTTTTTTTTTTTTTTTTGAAAATTCGATATCTCAAGAACGGCTTAGTAATTTTCTTGGAAATTCAACTCTTATTCGTACAATAATAAAAACTTAAAGTTGGCGTACCAAAATTTTTTCTTAAAAATGTTTTAAAAATTTTGTAGATACATAAAAGCTTATTTTTTACGGAACCACTACAACCACTTACAATTTTTGTTCTTGCGTAAATTCATATTTGCATAGCATTCTGTTTTTATCTCTTACTACTAAAAGAATTTTAAAAATTCATTTTATCCTTATGAACAGTTTTCTTTAATAACTTTCGTTTTTTTAATTCCTAGTCTATTACATAGGAGCAAGTTCGTGTGACCCAGTCGTGCATTTTATTTTGTATTGACTTATACACAAAATAATCGAAAGAAATAAAATTTTATCAAATTTTTTTTTTTTAAATCGTATGCGGTTTTCGATATACATACATATGTAAGTATTGAGTTTTGAAAAAAAAAGTTTTAATGTTTTAAAAAATCAAAAAAAATTGTTTTAAAATTTGAATACACAATACTATTTAAACTTTTGGAGAGCCTTAGTATAAACAAAATTATCAAAATTAGTTATTGTATCGTTTTTGAGAAAATCAAAAACAAAAACAATGGTGCAAAATTTTAAACAGCCTTTTATTAAGGCATTAGTATGATAGTACTTAACAATTTGCTAACTTTAAAGTAGTCTACTAACTAACTCATAATTTTAAACATTTTCTAATTAGTATCGTACTAAAAGAATTTTCTTAATAAATTGCTTCTGAACACACCTAATACAATGACATTTCGTGTAAAAAAGTAAGTACACGAACCTTTTTTGATGTTTGCAAATGTCAAAGAGTCATATGAAGGGTAGAGAAAGTATGATGCTACGACCTACAAGTATATTCGATTAAAATTTCCAAATTCGTTGTTTTAACCTAGTATTATACTGAAACAGCTTTAGCATCGTACTAATTCAATTAAAATTTTGCGCCAATGATTCTAAGGGCTGTAACATATTTTGGGAAATTTTTTTCCAACCATTATCTATATGTAAATTTAATGAAATTTTGTGATTTATTTTTTTGAAAGAAAAAACTGTGACCCAGATTTACAAAATTTGTAAAAAAAATTATGGCAGGTACCTACTGTTATTATTGGAAAGAAACATAAAGTTAATCAGCCGCAAAAATAAGTAGGTATGTCATTTAGGGCCCGTTATTGTAGCTTGTCGACTCCTTTTGATGTTACAGCTGTATCTTTCCATTGCAACACTGTATACGCAGAGGCGTATTTAAGGATTTGGCGCCCCGGGCTGATAAATTTTGCCGCCCTTTAGAACAATGAAAATAAAGTAATAAAAAATAATAATAAAAAAACACAAAATGCATAATATTTGATGTTTTCAAATTTTTTTTTTGTGTGTATACCTATTCATTACAAAATTCATTAACAATAGATTCGTTATACAGGGTGTCCGGTAATTCGTGTGCCATACTTTGGGATGTGATTCTTGGTGATATTCTAAGAAAATAAATTGTTCTACAGTAAAGTCTGATTTTCAACTTTGACATCACTTTTTGACGATTTAAAAAAAGGCTAACTTTGGCGTACCCTGACAAAGGTTAAGGTCAATTTCTCTGTCGGTACTATGTAGTAGTAGGAACCTCAGTTTGAACTTTTTCTTCAGAAGAAATACTAACCTTCAAGACTACGTTTAAATTGAGCTGAGGTATTTTTAGGGTTGCCAGATATTCAATTTTAAATGGTGTTCAATTTTTCTTGCCCGAGCAAAATTTCGACTTTGAGGTCAGGTTTTTTTTTTAAATGCGTAATAAACATAAAGTTTTCTTATTTTTACCTGATGAACAAAACACTAATAAAAAAAACTCATTTATAAGTGCACCAAGAAACCCATACATACGAGTATTATGATACTTGGGAAAATTAAACAGGTAAAAATAAAAAAAATGATTTTTTGCCCTGAGGTATAAAGGGATTGAATAAAACAATATGTTGTGTAATTTAAAGTAATTTTTTTATTTTAGGTACACACAAATACAGTCATAATAAGTGCTCAAAGTGCCCTCCTGCGTTTTGAATGCATGCTAGAGCCCGTTTTTTGGATTTTATTTTGAGTGTTTATTCTCGATAACTCTTGCCTTACTTTTAGTAATCCTTCCGAAATACGTTGTTCTAATTCAGTTATTTCAGATGAGTAAATGATTTCTTTCAAAAAAAATCCAGTACAGTGAGATTGGGAGATCGTGCAGGCCAGTGAATTGGTCCATTTCTGACTATCCTTCGATAACCGTATTCTTCATCCAGCCGGAGCATCATATTGTTGGTACTATGATACAGCTAGTTGAAGCAGTGGAACTTCCTCTAATAGGTCTGGTAGATTTTTTTGTAAAAATCCAGATAGTTAGTAGAATTAAGTTGGGGTGGTAATTTGAAAGGCCCGATTAATTTATTTCCAATTACACCTGCCCACATATTGACACTGAAACTAATTCAGTTTCTTGAAGCCTTCGAAAGGTATTTTCAAAAACATTTCGAGAAGAAAGTCGTCTGTTAGGATAAAGTTCCTGGTATATTCGTTGTGCTTTTCTTGAATTTCCAATGCACAACCCATAAACGTCTGCGTATTCTTCTCTCGTAAATGAAGGCATTTTAAAAAGCGCTCTTATACAACTGTAATCGTGACTTAACTTGATAATCTTATGAATGAAATTGTTTTTCTATTCTTTTATACCACTTATTTAGTTAATTTATCCATTAAACATTTATACCCCAAATTTAACTCTCCCTGAGAAGAGATAAGGTAATTAGGGTTTTAACAGGAAGTTAAGTAGGCAAAAGTACACTTTTAACCCTTTTGATGAGTACACAGTCTTAAAAATTACCTAAAAACTATCAATTTTCAGAAAACCACTCCAATAGGTGAAAAACCCAAAATTTGATTTTTTGCCTGTTTTAGATAATTTAGATGATTCTCGTTTCTCGATTTTCTATTTTAATCTCAATCATTTCAATGAGTCTCGATCTTTATTATCAGTTAACTTGATTAACCATGATTTACTCGATTTAATTTGGTGTTATTTGCGGTATCAGGGGTGGAATCGCGTAAGGTGATAGTTCATTGTCAATTTTTTGATTGTCATTTTGAATATAGATGTCTCTATCATATCAATAAAGAAATATAGAGAGAGCGATTGTCAAAACGACAATCAATTAATTTAGAGATCACTTTACTCTTACGCTATACGCGCCCAGGATTTGGTATGTTTACTGTGGGAATTGAAATAGTAATGAGACTTATCGAATATGTAACAACTTTCGATAGTATCCAAAAGTTAATTTATTCAATGGTACCAAGTCATTCAGTAACTATTAGTCCTAAAATTGATATTTTTAGGAGCAACAAATGAAATCTCTTTATCTCTTTAATCAATGGACATAGTGGCCATCATTCGATGTCATTTGGCAGTTTATGGCTTACAATATAGAGAATTTTGTGAAAGCCTCAACTCAATCTTATCATCGAAATCAAAATGAAAATCGAATCGGAACAGTATTAAACCATTTGAGTGAAATGAAAATGATCGAATGATCGATCGATTCAAATGATCGAATCATTTTCGTTATCGATTGTTGAAATGACCGATTTACACAGCTCTACACTACAGTGCACAAGTATATTCTTAAAGCGACCTCAGCATTTAAAAATGCTTCCTTCAATCCTTTGTGTCTTATATGAAGGTTAAGCTGCCTTAAACTCATATTTTCAGAGCTGTTTTGCTCCAGAAAATGTTTAAGTAAGACACACTCTTCTTGAAAATCTTCCCCAAGATCAACCGGTTATAATTTCTGAAGGGTGGTTGCATTTTTTCGAATTGCTTCTTCACTCTTGTGATCAAGCTTAGATACAAAAATAAAACCATTTGTTTTTGCTTTATTGGATGAATTTCTTCTCTTCAGCGCACTCAATAATTGGTCGCAAATAGGAATGAAAGTATTTATTTTGAAATTTGCATGACCACAAAAAAGAACCTCCCTTCGCAACACTCATCATCTCATTTTTTCCTCTTGATGATTCTTTTTTGGTCCATTTTGTAATTTTTAGAAGTTTTGCTTTTTCCCACCTCTTCAAGAACATCAAAGCATTCTCGTTTTTCTCTCACAAACGATATAAGTGCCTCGTAGAGCTTGGACACAGTTTCAAAGTCTGTATCAACACCTTGATTTTTTTTTGATACAATATTGAATTGCTTGAGTATAGAACCCTAAAATTAAGACAATATTTCTGTCTTAAGGGACTTCAATTAGGCCAAGTGAGCACGATACGAAAAAGATAAAATAGGTATTCGACGATTTTAACTTTAGTAAAATATTTGAGACAGCATGATGCTAAATTTGATTAAAATTTTGCGCCAATAGTTTTTAAAATAATACCTATCCTTTTATTTATACATCATTATAAACTATTGTACAAAAAACAATCATTATACATTGTTTCTTAAGTCGTTCAAAACTATTGACGAAGGGAAGGATATTTGTATATAGTGACACGAGTCAGCCAAACCTAAAAAGAATTTAGGCACGATTTGCTAGGTATATAAAGATTAAAAATTTGTGTGTGACCTTATATCTAGAATCCGGCTTGATGAATTTTTATAATTTTTTTTGAATAAAAAGGGACTTTTTTTAGATGTTTCAAATTAGCTTTTTTGGCCTTTAGTCCACAAAAATTGGCGTTTCGTCCGGGTGATCTCACATGGACTCATCAGTTGACTTATGAGGACCTTGTCAATACGCAATTTTTGTTAAGTTCAGTTCATCTTACATGAATTTTTTGACAAAAATCCAATGTGAACTATATCCAACAAAGATTAGAATTGTAATCATTAATGTTGGAATTTTTTTTTTTTTTTGTAGATGGCTTAGAAACAAAATATTAAGATGCGTTCCAGCCCATTTTTGTAGAGCTACATAGCAACAAGTGTTTTTTTTTTTAGATAATGTTTTAGTTTCATTGGAAAGAATAGGTACATGTCTGTAAATATTTTTCATTATAAAAAATCGTTTATAAAAAATAAGAATAGTAAATGGTGAAAAAGTGAGTGACATGTTACTGTGAACTCTTTCACAGCCGGACACTCACGGCACTAAAAAAATTGTCATGCTTGAAAAACTCAAAAAATCGCATTTTTATAAATCTTTGTATTTTTTGTTTATCCTTCAAAAATATTGTAAATTAGACAACTGTTATGGGCAGCATGCGCCCTTTTGCTTGTATGTTTTGAAAGTTCAATCGCTTCAAAAAATATGCCAATTGCGAGGGGCGGATTCCGCCCTTCTGCTTGAATGTTTTGAAAGTTCAATCGCTTCAAAAAAATATTATAAATTGGCCAATTGCTAGGGGCGGCTTGCGCCCTTTTGCTTGTATGTTTTAAAAGTTCAATCGCTTCAAAAAAAATATTATAAATTGGCCAAGCGCAAGCCGCCCCTAGAAGCCTCGCCGCCCCGGGCTGTACCCCTTTTAGCCCTAGGGTAAATACGCCCCTGTGTATACGGGTACTTTGTGCGTACCTTTCTACTTTGAAAGATGCGCAGATAGATACCTTAATAATTCAATTCGAGCAGTATAATTCTGATTTTGAGTGCAACGGTTTTTTCGGCTTATTGGCATAGACCTGAAACTTAACACTGAGCCTCCACTTGAAATAAGTGATTGCAAGAAATGTGTCATGTAGCCAATATTTCTTGTGGAGTCCCCTTATGTCTCGATTTTTGTTATTTTTAGACATAATTTTTTCTATTTATTTCTTGTGATCGTAAAAGAAATAAATGCAGATATAAATTTTGACGTTTCGTGACACCCCAACTTCACTAGACACAAATTTCTCACAAGACGTCGAGTCTTGACACAAATTCCCACATTTTCACGTAACATTCCTTCATTTCATTGACAAACTCATGTTATGTTTTCACTTCGTATAGAAGTTAAGCCAAAATGTAATTTGACACTTATTTTTCTACCATTTAAGCATTTACTGTCTGTTGAAGGACATACAATGTTGTTTGGTTGTTTGCAGGCCAAAATTAGCATTAAAAGAATTAAACATTGAAGATAGTAAGTATTTTGATTAATATTTTTAAATTAATTAGGGCATTCAGAGACCTTCCATGCTTGTGGGACTACTCAATTATGTTTTGGAGCAAATGTTCTTGAAGGTCGTTCAAATCTCTTTTGCTCAAAAATGGATAGACCCAAAACATGTGCTTCCTTTTGTATTCTTCCCGTTTTGCCTCTTCCAGCTTTTCCAATGCGTTTATTGCTAAAATCAAACGAAGTGATTTTCTTGGTGAGATCAAGGCGAAGAATGAATAATCACGACATAATTTGCCCACGGTGTTAAAGAAATATAAACTTCAGATATAGTGTCTGAAATAATGTCAGAAATATATATTGCTAATGGAGGTGCGGCGCGGCGTAAGGAAATCCTACAAGGAAAAGTGTAACGAAGTCAAATAGCATGAAATCGATGGTCAATTTATGTCACCACTGCAAAGTCGTTTATGGTATCGGCTGAGATGTTGAGATCGATGTCGAGTTGATGTTCGTGAATTGTCTCACACTCTCCGCTATAGCAGCGACATTTTCGCCTGTGCGCACCGTACTACGATTAGGACCATGAGTGTTGTTCACTTTACAATACCAGTCTCATGAACTTTTTGCACAAACTTGCGGTGGTTGCTTCATTTCGGCCAAAACTTTTTTTCAATAACACACTGATTGGGTTACACAGCACTCATTTTGGAAGTAAGTTTTCAACATTTACCAACGTTTTTCAACCGTAAAGCGACTCATTTCGTTCTGCGGAGGTAGGATACTGACTTTCTGTCAAGATTTCGAGTAGGAAACAGCTGTCAGCGTCAAAATAACCTATGATTTAAGAAGAAACCAGTAGATGGCACACCCTTTATATGTGGAATATCACTAAACCTTGAAGTAGAATACCACTGACTCTGGAAACCAATATGATATGATCGAGAATGTGGATTTGCAGTGAAAGGAAAGGTTTGTGAATGAAGCAACAAGATCTGTTCACAGCCGAGCCATGTACAGTGTTTTATATAGCATAACCTAAAAGGAGCAAACTATTTTCGGAATGAAAACAGTGCGTGGTACTGCTTCAACTAAATTTTCTTCCTCACCGAGATGACTTAGGCTGAAAACACACCGGATAAAGCAAAACATGTTTTTTTGTTTCGTGAAACAAGAGAACATTGTTTCTTATGAGACTAAACACACCAAAGAAAACGAAACAAAACACATGTTTTTGTTTTGAAGTGTTACGATGGTGGTTGTCGAAAATACATGCTATTGTATACGAGCAACACACACCGAATGTAACAAAACTGTTTCGAACAAGGGTCGTTGACGATAATTGCATACTTTCTTATGGCGCAACGCACACCAAATGAAACAAAACATAAAAACAAAAGCAAAACAGAAAAACATGTTTCGTTGCCGATAGCTGAGCTATTGTTTTTTGCAAAACAAAATTTTGACTCCGTTGTTTTTATTTTCTTCTTTCGTTGCACTTTACAGATTTATTTGCTTCTACGTTTACTCTGTGCGCAAATTTTAAATAAATATAAAATATGTAAATGGAGAGAAGTTCATTTTTTTTTTAATTAAGGCGAAAAGCCCTATCTATAATTATTATAAAGATAAGGAACATGCCAATAAACTTACTATTGATAAGCTGTGGATTGCTACTTCCTACTATGACATTTGGAGATTAGCAAGATTAAAGGCTTTTCTCTTTTCTTATAAATAAACACATAATGTATGTTTTGTAAACACAAAATTGTTATTTGTGTTTACTTGCCGTAGAGTTATAATCTTTCAGCCGGAGTTAAACTTTTACGATAGTTCGTATTTTGTTTCATTTCAACGCACACCAAACGAAACAAAAAAACAAAACGTTTTGTTTTGTTTTATTCTGTTTCGCTTGGTGTGTGTTCAAATAAAAAATGTTTTTTTGACTATCGAATAAAAAACGTTTTGCTTTATCCGGTGTGTTTTCAGCCTTACCAGTTATGTGTATCATCTGCAACCTTGAGTAGAGAGAAAATGTTATCCATTTCCTAGGCAAATGTCAAACTCTAAGGCTGAAAACACACCGGATAAAGCAAAACGTTTTTTATTCGATAGTCAAAAAAACATTTTTTATTTGAACACACACCAAGCGAAACAGAATAAAACAAAACAAAACGTTTTGTTTTTTTGTTTCGTTTGGTGTGCGTTGAAATGAAACAAAATACGAACTATCGTAAAAGCTTAACTCGGGCGGAAAGATTATAACTCTACAGCAAGTAAATACAAATACAGTAGACTCGCGGTAACGTGAACTATTAAAAACCGAGCGTGTTCACGTTTGCGAAGTTGTTCATGTTTACGAAGGTGAAAATCTTTAAATTTTTCAAATAAATTAGACATGTTTTTACTCAAATTCATATATATTTTGTGTGTTTCGGTTTGTAAGTAGGTACCTAATTCATTATAATTTGTTAAGAAAAAAATTATGTTGAAATCAATTAAAAAAGGGGTTGTCTTTGTCCGAATTTTCTTTTTTTTTGGAAATTGCTGAACAAGGGCTTTTGGCGGAGACGTTCAAGTACGCTGATATCTGTTATACTTATGTTTTCTTTTTCTGTCCATTCCAAAGATTTATTGAAAATGTTGATTGCTTCACTAGGCTCTATTCTAGTATGTGGTCTTTCCAAAATTCTGTCCTCGCTTTTTTTTCATCCACTGGTCAAAACATCGTTCGTTTGGGTTGCGTTCGGAAGATCTTCAGTCCAGGACTAAATGCCAATCCTTTACAGGATATCCCAGTTTTATAAAAACGATTCGAATAACCGACAAAAGCAGAAAAGAAAACAACGTTTTGTATGTTAAATGCATTTTAAATTTGTTCATGTTATAGGGCTTTCTCAACGTGTTCACGCTACAGAGTAGTCAATGTAAAAAAAAATTGTGTTCACGTTAGCCGGTGTTCACGTAAGGCGGTGTTTTTGTTACCGCGAGTCTACTGTAACAATTTTGTTTTTACAAAACAGGCATGTTTATTCATAAGAAAAGAGAAAAGCTTTTAATCTTGCCAATCTTCAAATGTCATAGTAGGAAGTAGCAATCCGCAGCTTATCAATAGTAATATTGGCATGTTCCTTATCCTTATAATTATAGATAGGGCTTCTTGCCTTAATTAAAAAAAAAATGAACTTCTCTCCATCTACATATTTCATATTTATTTAAAATTTGCGCACAGAGTAAACGTAGAAGCAAATAAATCTGTAAAGTGCAACGAAAGAAGAAAATAAAAACAACGGAGTCAAAACTTTGTTTTGCAAAAAACAATAGCTCAGCTATCGGCAACGAAACATGTTTTTCTGTTTTGCTTTTGTTTTTATGTTTTGTTTCATTTGGTGTGCGTTGCGCCATAAGAAAGTATGCAATTATTGTCAACGACCCTTGTTCGAAACAGTTTTGTTGCATTCGGTGTGTGTTGCTCGTATACAATAGCATGTATTTTCGACAACCACCATCGAAACAACTCAAACAAAAAACATGTGTTTTGTTTCGTTTTCTTTGGTGTGTTCAGTCTCATAAGAAACAATGTTCTCTTGTTTCACGAAACAAAAAAACATGTTTTGCTTTATCCGGTGTGTTTTCAGCCTAAGGGAAACTAGGAGGTAGGTATTACCTAATGAGGAACAGAGAAAACAAATCAAGTTGTATGTTAAAACATAGGCACTTTTATAATGAATTTGTATTGTCAATCGGCAGATGGCGAAACCATGATTTAGATAAAATTGTTAAAAATGTTTTATTGATGTTTAAATAAAAATCAAATCTAATTTTTACAAAGTCTTCTTCGTCTAATCAAACCCAATTAAATACAAGCAGGCATTCAAAACTTCCCCCAATGTTACGTGTCAAATTTTTTGGTAAAAATATGTACCTACGTATTAAAAATATTCATCCTTATTACGTTTATTGGCTGCATAATGTAAGTGCTACCCATATACATATGAACCGCATAGTCGATTCTCCAATTTTGATAGGTACCCAGCCTCTTTACAGCACAAGTCATACCTAATAATGAGATATACCCGGTTTCTCATTAAATAAGCCGGTTTGTATCTATTGTACGCAATTTCAATCATATGACATTTCAATCATAAACTGTCTGCTAACGACATTAAATACCAAGAATAATACATTTTAATGACGGAAGATCCCCCAAAAAAAATTCATACCACATATCAAGCAATGTATGCTGTCGCTGTGCTGTGTAGGATACTCGTAGAAGCCGTTATACATTTGTTGTGTTTATTACATAAATACAAAGCAAATACACATTTATCGTGCAACAGTTTTGCACTCCCAACTGTCGTAATTAATACAAGTTGCCATCATTCAGCTAGCAGAGATGAAAGAAAACATCATGCTGGCTGTTAAATGCGAGGCGGTCTCTACATGCACTCCTCCGGATGGCTCGACACATCAAGTAATATGGCGTGGCGGCTCGGCGCGCGGCGGAACAGCATGTTGTATTTATATGAAATTCGCGTTAATTGACGGGACTATTTAACACAATGCACCACACATCCAGACTGCAGAGCCCAGAGCCCAGAGGATGCATGATAGTGATAGCGAACCGAACAACAGCATTATTTACAAAAGGTTGCAAGTGTAATTCAATTAATCGTCATGAAGATGGATGATTGCATTTTACGGTTGCACATTGACAATTTAATTGTTTTTACCATCGAATGAGTTTGTAATAAAAGATGTCGTACAGTATTGGCCCATAAAACTACGGACACTATCGAATCGATATTATTTTAGTAAATTAAATTAATTTTATTTCGAGTAGATAATGATTACAATTATGCGACATTCGAAGCTCATTCGCATGAAAGGGATTATTTGTTGGTCCACCGGATATTTAAAAGTACAGGAAAGTCGGAATTAAATAAGAACTCTAGGTAAGGGGGTATGTCAAGGTATGTGCCTACCTACTTTACGTTGATTTTGGCCCCAAAACTGTCTCGAAGGGTTAATTTGAAGAAAATCAATCCATGCAGCCGCTTAAGCTATAGTAGAACAGAATAAGGTGGACCACGGCTTGTACCCAGAGGAAGGGTTACATTCTTATAAATAAAAACATTGCGCTCAAAAATTGCCTCTTTTTTCTTGCGACTTATATGTAGTTACGAGTACTATAAGGCAAGTTATGCATTCATAAAAAAAAATCGAACTAGAGATTTTGATCAAAGTTGACATTACGATGATAGCGAAGATTAAAAAAGTGGGTCTCGCAATTCTGTCTATCTGTCTGTTCGACTACAGCCTAAAAGGCTCGTCCGATTTTCTTCAAGCTTGGTAGATATGGGTTTTAATTTTTTCCTCCACACTTTTTTTTCTGTTTTTTAAGACCAAAAATAACGGTACCTGCCATACTAATTTTTTCGAAATTTTATAAGTATTTTTTTCTCAAAAACTGTCCCACAGATTTTTTTAAGAAAAATTCAAAAAATTTCATTTAGTTAAGCCTAGGTAAAGGTTGACAAAAAAAAATTCAAAAATAGTTAATTTTGGTACACCCCTTGGAACAATTTTTTTGTTTTTGATTTTCTTAAAAACGGTACTACCTATTTGGATCATTTATTTTATGTTAAAGTTCCACAGCGGTTTCAATATTATTGTGTACCTATTAAAATTTTCAAAATTTTTTTTTTTTGAATTTTTAAAAAAATTTCAAATTTTTTTTTTTTGAAAACTCAATATTTCGAAAACCCGAAGCTCGATTTTTTTAAGACTTGATAAATAAAAGTTTCTACAAGATATAAAAAATAAATAAATTATTTTACCTAAAAATAACAGTACCCTCCATACAAATGATAAAAATGGTTTTCGAAAATCGTATTTTTCTCGAAAACGGTTCCGAGAAATTTGCTAAAAGTTTTTTTCTTTCTATTAATTCTTATGATCTATAATTTAAAAAAAAATTGAAAACTAAGTATCTAGATTTTTCTGACTGTACCTACCATAGAACGATTTCTTCGAATTTTTAATTTCTCATTATCGGCATAACGGATTTTAATGAAATTTTTTTTTAAGAAGCTCCTAAAAATTTTAAAAAATGTTGCATTTCAAAACTCAAAAAAAATGTTTTTTTTTTCAATTTTTGGAAAAAAAGTCTTTTTTTTTTTTGGAAAATTCGATATCTCAAAAACGGATTGATATTTTTCTTGGAAATTTAATTCCCATTTGTACAATAATAAAAACTTAAAGTTGGCGTACCAAAATTTTTTCTTAAAATTTTCTTAAAAATTTTGTACATAAAAGCTTATTTTTTTTAAGGAACCACTACAACGACTTATATAATTTTTGTTCTTGCATAAATTCATATTTGCATAGCATTCTGTTTCTCTTACGTTTTTAAAATGCCTAGTCTATTATATAGAAACAAGTTCGTGCGACCCAGTCGTGCATTTTATTTTTATTGCACATATAGTTTCTGGCTCTTAAAGCCTTATGTCTTTATAACAACAAAAATGCATTAAATCTACAAGTACAGGATTAATTTTCTTCTTTTTTTTCTCGCGAAGCGATCTATTACTTTTTCAACATCGATTGAAGTGTCTACATCATCGGTTCTCAACCTATGGTCCGTGGACCCCTAGGGGTCCGCGCAGAATCTCAGGGGGTCCGCGACAGCTTTTCTATAAAGCATAGGCTCATTCTCTTATTTTTTGTTTGTAGGCTGTTGTTGAAATGCTTGCTTTTCTTGAAAATTGTATATGCATTTGAATTTGAATCCGAAGGTTACAGTAGGCGACGCAACGTTTTAATTGTTACGCGTATTTTCTTCTTTTAGCTGAAAACTCAGAATCAAATTTGTTGTGTCTCGTTCGCGTTTAGTGTTTGTTCTTAAAAATATTAGTTTTTGCATTACTTTTTTAGCAAATGGATCGCTGGCTAAAAAGGAAAATTAGTGAGGACGTTCACTCCAATCCAGGAACATCAACTTCGAAAATCAGTGATGACACTAAAAATAAAAAACAACGAAAGTATTCCTCTGAATATCTTTCGTTTGGATTCGGGTGTTTAGAATTAAATGGCGAAGATAAGCCACAGTGTGTTTTGTGCTGCGACGTTTTGAGCAACGAATCTATGAAGCCTGCCAAACTAAAGCGACATTTTGAAACAAAGCACAAGGAATATAGAGATAAGCCTTGTGAATTTTTCAAAATAAAACTACAGGAGTTGCAGAGGAATCAGAAATCCCTACGGAAAGTTGCTACTGGAAGTATCAATGAAAATGCTGTACTTGCATCCTACAAAGTCCCTGTTGATAGGTAAGTTTGAGAAATCTAATGTCGAGCTCCTTTCAAGCACTTGTTGTCGACCTCAGTGGCTACTAAATTCGATTTTTTTTGGCTATTTATTGAATTAAAAAGTAGCTACATATCTTTTTTTGTGAATTGCGTATGTACTGACCAAATCATTTATTTAAAACACAAATAGAAGTATCCAAACTGTTAAACTTGAAATGTGTATAAAAATTTGTTTGAAAGTTTGTGGAAATTGTTCCTAAAGAGAGATTCAAAAAGCATCAACTTAATGAATTCGAATGAAAAAAATCGACTGTAGTTAACTACAGTCAAACTTAACATATAATTTAGCTTTTGTATTATATCCATGTTCATTTTTTGTTGATAGGCAAAGCCGGAAAGGCTCATACTGTCGGTGAGGATTTGATTTTACCGGCCGCAAAAGTATTGGTGGCAACTATGCTGTGTGAGAAAGAGTCACGAAATTTAGACTTAGTTTCTCTTTCGAATGATACCGTCAAGAGAAGAATTGTTGATATGTCCTGCGATCTCAAGGCACAGCTTATAAAAAAAATAAAGGTGAGTTCCTATTTTGCTCTTCAATTGGATGAAAGCACTGACATATCAAACAAAGCCAATCTGTTGACGTATGTGCGGTACGAATTTCAAGACTCTATTCATGACGATTTCTTGTTCTGTCCGCCTCTTCCTGACCATACGACCGGAGAAGCCATTTTTAATCTTTTAAATGAATTTATAACATCAAATGGAATAAATTGGAAAAAATGTGTTGGAATTTGCACTGATGGTGCAAGAGCAATGTCCGGATGTAAAAGTGGTCTACGCGCTTTTGTTAAAAATGTTTCGCCCGAAGCTACATGGCAGCACTGTTGCATACCATACATCGAGAGGCATTGGTGGCGAAACGAATTCCAGCAGAATTAAAAGCTGTTCTCGATGAAGTTGTGAAGATTATCAATTTTATAAAATCAAGGCCACTAAACCACCGCATCTTTAATAAGATATGTAATGATATGGGCAAAATCCACAGTCAGCTTTTGCTCCATACTGAGGTTCGTTGGCTATCCCGAGGAAAAATTCTTAAACGGTTTTTCGAGCTTCGCGAAGAAATAAGAATGCTTTTTCTCAAAGAAATTAATTTGTCATTTGAATTGCGCGACCGTTTTAATGATTTTGCATGGTGTGCACAAGTTGCCTATCTTTGTGACGTTTTTGGCTATTTAAATGAGTTAAACGTGGATTTACAAAACTCACAAAAGACAGTAACTGTATTCCAATTTGAAGACAAAATAGAACAGACATTTAAAAAAATTGAAATGTGGCAAAAAAGATTTGAGAAAAAGGATTATTCATCATTTTCAATACTACATGAATTTTTAACAACTGCCAACGATATTTTACCAGACTTTTCAAAGCTTTCTCAAACATTTCACGGACCTAAAAAAAAGTTTTCTAGAATACTTTCCAATTCCTGGAAATAGCAAATTATGGATTAAAAATCCATTTTCAGTTGACTTTAGTGAAATAAGCAGTTTATCAGCTTTAGAAGAAAACCAGCTTATTGATATTTCTTGTGATTCAGCTCTACAACTTGTATTTAAAAACATCAGTCTTTTTGAATTCTCGTTAAGTGCTAGAAAGCAATATCCTGTAATATCTGAAAGAGCTATTAAAGTATTATTTCCCTTTTCTACGTCATATTTATGTGAAAAAGCTTTTTCAACTCTTGTTTATACGAAAAATAAATATAGAAATAAATTAGACATAGAACCTGATTTACGAATTCAGCTATGTTCGTTTGATCCAAATATAAATAACTTGGTAGCTAAAAAACAACACCGGCCATCACATTGATTATTTTACTAGCTGCTAACATATGTACATAATATGTACTTTCAATAAGATTTTAATAAAATATATTTTTATAAAAGCAACATATTTTCTACTTTGTGGGAGTAACGATATTAATTTAAAGTTTATACACATTAATACATCAAATTTTATTTTTGGGGTCCGCCGACTGATAAATTCGTTGTTAGGGGTCCGCACATTCTCAAAGGTTAAGAACCGTTGGTCTACATTATGTGAACATGCAGAAGGGCTAGCCCATAGATGATCACACTCAAGTTTTTTCTGACGTAAAATGGAGAATGGACTTATTTTGCAAAATGTAACGTAGTTAACTAGATTAAATAAAATCGTTTAAAATAAACAACTCAAAATGTCAGTTTAATCAAGGTAGGTAGGTAGAAATGCGACCATTATAAAACTATGGGCGAATTTATAAGGGAAATTGTGGACATTCTCACGGAGTCATCAAGTTTAAATTCAGTCAAAGCCCTGACTTTGACGCAAGCTCGGGATCTAAGAAGTCAAACGGAGGGTACGGCACAGAAGTAACCGAAGTTCATTTCCGAAGGTTTGTCAATGTCGTCAAAAAATGCCCTTCCTTATATGACTGCTCTAAATTTGCCCAGAGCAGGAAATTTGCAGAGGAAATGTAGGTCTATTCCTTTTTCTGCTGGTCCCCACAGCTCTATGACATTGAGTGTTCTGAGGATACTTAGCTTCGCTGCATGCTCTTCTGTTGGTCAGTTTTCGGTACAGATATCTGTATCCTGGCTATATGTCTCGCAGACCGAGAATATCAGATCAAGTGTTCGGGATTATTTATTATAGGGGGCTTAATATTTCTAGATATAATGGAGTTAGTTAAACTACTCCACATACCGTTTGATTAGCTAATAGAAATTCCCCTTCATAACTTCGACTTCAAGCAGAATGAATGACGTTTAATTACAAAAAATAAAAATAACTTAATAAAATTTCGTGGTGCAACAGTTCGTAGCAGAACTAAGTGGCGTATAGAGCTGTGTAAATTGTTCATTTCAAATGATCGAATCGTTCGAAAATCCATTACGAAAATGATTCGATCATTTCAATCGATCGATCATTCGAATACTGTTCCGATTCGATTTTCATTTCAATTTCGATGATAAGATTGACTTGAGGCTTTTTTGATAGTTCTTACATTATTGCAAGCTATAAACTGTCAAATGATATCGAATGATGGCTACTATGTCCATGGATTAAACTTAAGAAAAAAATATTTTATTTGTTGCTCCAGAAAATGAGCAATTTTAGTACTTTCAGCTGACAGTTGGTACGAAATACTCTATGTAAGTCATAACTGAATTCTTCCTCTATTTGTGAAGTCATAAACTGCCAAATTTCATCAAAGGATGGCTACGATGTCGATGGATTGAAAAACTTTCAAAAATGGCAAAAAAAGAAGTTTTATTTATTGCTCCGGAAAAGAGCAATTTTAGAACTAATAGTTTCTGAATGACTAGGTATGTTGAATAAATTCACTTTTAACTACTATCGCATAGTAAGACCATAGTTTTTATTCGATAATTCCCATTATTAGTGAATATTCAACGAGCAAGGTACAATGCTTTGTTCAATTTCCACAATATGCATACTGGATTCTTATAACTGAAATAATACAAGTTCAACCCAACAATTGTTTTTGCGGCCCACAACATTAACAACCAACTCGATCAATCATGTTTTTCAATGCTAAATTAAACCCAGAAATTCCAGTCCACCGTCCGGTCCGTTTGACATTCATAATCAACATTTATTGAATCAAAAACTGATATCGAAAATCGAGACTCATTGAAATGATTGAGATTGAAATAGAAAATCGAGAATCAAGAATCATCTAAATAATTGAGATTGGGATCGATTAAAATGAAAATTTGTAATTTCGATCATCAATACTTTTCGATGATCGGATCAAAAAAATCGAATCGATCCTGATTGACAGAGTTCTAGTGACTTACAACTCCCAACTATTCCTGTGTGCGTGTTTCCAGGAATGGAGTGGTCCTACAATCTCCTGGCGAGTCCATTATTACTTAATTGCTTTAACTCTTCTTGCCTCTTCTTAATTCATGCTATACCAGACTTTGGAACTCGCTTCTCCCTACGGTTTAACTGATAGTTAGTGCAAACAAATTCAAAAAAATTACTTTACAGCATTTAAAAAAAAACATTCAACAACATATTTGTTTTTTTTTTTCCTCAATTTGTTCGCCTTCTATTTCTTCTCATCACTGTCATATTCTACTTTTTAAAACCTTTTGTTTCCTAATATTACTTTCTACTTATTTTAATTATAAATATTGTCATTATTTTTTGGTTTATATAATTTTTTATTTTAACGTTAAGCATATTGTGTCAATCATTTGTACTATGAAAGACTACGTCTTATTTGTATTCACCTTTACTTAAATAAATTGAACTGAATTGAATTGAATTGAATTTGTCCAAACGGTAAAGACAATCAGTACTTTTTATGACAAGATTTACTTTTGAAAAACTGTTTTTCAGCGCTTGAAAATGGAATCCAAAACCCTCTGCAATAATATTATATTAATTATAAAAAAACTAATAATTGAAAAGCCTAGTTTTATTAAACTAAAAACTATGATATAATTCGCAATTTTCAAGATTGGTTTCTTTAAACAAGTAATGTGTTTAAATCAAATAAGTACATTTAATTAATATAACATATTTTTTATTAATATTAAGCTATCTTCTTGGTAAATTCAACTTATGGTTAAATTATTTTAATTAAACGAGTATCTAGGTTAAAACATTTAACCAGATTTATTTAATTTTACTGAGTAAAAGGGTTATAAATAATCTAGGTTGAAAAACAGCCGAATGAAAATGGTAAAATACCTTATTTAACTCTTTATTTTAACTGACTAAAGATAGTTAAAATTACACACCATTTTGGTTAACACAAACACATTCAATCAGATTTATTAAATTAACTAACCGAGCTGGCTTGGGTAATTTTTAATAAGTTTGTATTAAATTTGCAGGTTGTTTATTAGTACGAGTAGTATCATATGTTTAATTTTGCAAGAGTTTAACGTTGGCTTACGTTGTATTATTGTGGAGGAGGGTAAGGAGTTAAGTGTCGGGCAAACCCAAGCGTTCTCGGGGCGAAAATGATAACAAAATTAAGGACTTGCATTTCTCATCTATATTTTTATCGCAAATACGCACAGACAAGATTGTGGCTGCTGTAGCCGAGAGTGGGAGACTCAATTTACTCGCCATCGATCTCAACATTTATCGCACAAGGTCTAAGTGACTTAGCAATTGAAAGTGTATGACCATCTGCTTCGTTATCGCTTCGCAGTTTGGGCCTTGGAGCAGCTTTAATTGGAAAACGATTTTGAGCGAAAAATCATCTTTTCTGACGAGGCGCATTTTTATTTCGGCAGCTACTTTAACAAGCAAAATTTCTGCATCTGGGACTCGAAAAACGCACACATTTTTATCCAGAAGCCAATGAATCCAAAGAGAGTGACAGTTTGGTGCGGGTTGTGGAGTGGTGTCATCATTGGACGATTTTTCTTCTTCTTCGTTTCGGTCAACGGTGGGCATTACAGAGCCATGTTAACCGACTTTTTGTGTACTGAAATTAAAGACATGGATTTGGACAACCTCTGGTTCAAGCAGGATGTCGCGCTATGTCACACAGCCCATGCCACAATCGATCTTTTGCACACCGAATTCCCGATTCGTGTTATCCGTCGTCTTTGCGATGCCAATTGGCTGCCTCGGAGTCGCGATTTGACCCTTTTTGACTTTTGTTTTTGTGAACTGTGAAGAACCGATGTTATGCTAACAATTCGGAAACGACTCAAGCACTTAAGGCCAATATCATCAAAGCACTCCGTGAGCTACAGCCCCAAACCATCAACAAGGTCTTGGAAAATTAGAGTGGCAGAATGCGCTACTGCAAAACTAGCTGATGCAGCCACTTAAACGACGTTATGTTTCATAAATAATGGGAAGTTTGCTCTTACTAATAAAGCCATAATTCATGGAAAAAATCTTATTTTGTTCATTTTATTTCACTTTTTAAAAAGAAACTTGTATTTGGCCCTACTCACGAGCCACATCGAAGAAGCATATAGTCCTACACAAAAAGATCACGTTTTAAGAGCTATCATTAAAATTTGTTTTTGATTTTAATTTATTATTATTTTTGATTTTCTTAAACGTAGTAGGTATAAACTTTTCAAGAACTTGACTATTAGCAGACATTTTTTAAAACATAAATGTACAGGGTTAGGTACTGTGATGACAGCATTGTATGCTACATTATTTACGAAATTAATCAGTCAGCTTCTCAACACGACTTAGCCATATTCATCGCCATTATCATTGCCAGCACCATCATTATCATCATTATCGTTATCATCGGTGTAGTTCAACGTAACCCCATTTAATCTACGTAAAATAATCCGTTTGCCAAATGAGCTCAATTTCAAAATTGCCACCTTTTATATGTAGGTATATGTATCTCTATTATCCTCTCAGAACATACAAACATAGGTCCCGAAACACAAAAGCACACACAAGACTAGACACATCCCATAGGTGGAGGACATCGTGGCACTGAAACGGACACACTCATGTAAGTAGATGGAGGTGTATGGTGTATGAGCGTCTGCTCCAGAGTCCTGATGTTACATATTACATCAGTTACATATTTGATGGCGTTCAACTCATCGAGCCATATCAGCCATTGGCCACTTAAAACTGCATAGCCTAATCTCCAAACAGAAATTATTATAATTAGTCCCATGTATGTTCAGTCATGCACGACATCCTTTCTACAGAATTAAATTAGAAATGTCCTGCAAAAAGAGTTTACGTTAACGCCACGTAATGAGTAAGTTTCTGGGGGGGATGTGAGTGTGTACACATGTGTTTATTAAACAACGACTACGGACGCGGACGGCGACATCAGCCAACCTTCCTCGATAGCCGTTAAATACCAGGATAATACCTACCTAGGATACAATCGCTTTCTAAAAAGTACACCCCTTGCTCCGGTTAATACCCTTTAACCCGAAAGTTTTTTGCAAGTGGGCACATTGCCATCAACGAATTGCATAAGGAATACCGTTAATCAGTCATGATACTGTCAGGGATCCGAGAAGCGGATTAAACTACCGTGTGAACATTAGACTATTATAACACCTGCGCATCTCGTTTTCGGTATGTTGCATCCGTCCGTTATGTATGCTATGTGTTATGTAGGTATTCATTCACCTCTAGCCCGCTAGCCGAAAGGATGCGAAGGACGGTAAAACCACTCAAAAAATTATCCACATCAGTTGGTAAAGTTTTACCATTGGCGGTTTACATCAAAAGTGAGTAGCGAAGGCGAACGAGAACCACCACCACACCGCACCGCCGCCGCCACTACCGTGCCAAGTGTCTGCGTCCCGAGGGAGTTTATCCCTGAATTGGGTGCAAAAATTCCTGCTTTTCGCTTGAGTTGTGATTCATTCAATTGTTGCCTTGTATACGACTATTCTAGCATAATAGTGAGTGGGCACGATGGGCGCATTGAATCGTAGATTCACATGCGTAAAGAAGAAAAAAAATACAGTTGGTCAGGATCAATCATTCATGATGGCAGGGCCTTAATTGAGCTTTTGAAGAACGTTTGTACAGGTGGCTTCGATTAGCGATAAATGAAAATATATTCTGTGGTGAACATATCATTGTCAAAAGAGAAAGTTTTCATCCGACTAACCAACCCTCCTACGCGAAAAGGTCTTTGTTTTCCGCTTGCCTATCAAATAATTAACCACAAATTGAACTTAATAGGTATAATTCTAGGTATTCGTCAATACTCGTAAGACCAAATCAAACCAAATGAGAAATGGGTATATGTCGAAGATGTGCAAAAGCAATGTGGATGTATATAAAATTGAACCCATAACTTCAATGGTGCGACCAATAACTTGCCAGTGTGGCCCAAGATAAAACACTAGCTTCGTATTGGAAGTTGTAGAGAGGAAGTTTATTAAACGAGTTCCAAGATTGGGAAAATGTTCAAAAAACAACTACAGTCAATTCAGACAAGTTTTGCATCGGGAAAAAATCGACTTTAATCAAACCTCTCCTTTATCGTTTAACTCTCTGTGAGTTGATCTTCTAGATACAGTATCCCAAAAGACTTACAAATTTTAGGCTATTCAATCTCGTCTTCTTGGAAACTTAGAATCTTCTTACACCTCAAACTATCATTCTTTCTTGAACAAAAAAAATTGGTTGTACGGCTTGAATTGGTTGTTGATACGAGTACGATAGTACATATACCTCAGCGAAATGTGGCACGAATCTTTACACCGTTTGGGAGAAGGTAAGATTGTTGCGCTTGATGGAGTTTGGTATCAAGCTCTCTTGTCGAAAATGAGTGAATTTGGAATTAATGAATTCATCGCTGGTTTGCTTCGTTGGATTGAAAATAGTATTTGTACTGTTAAATTCAACTCGTACTTGATGGTTTAACATAGTGTAACTCAAGGGTCCATTTTGTCAACGACTCTATTTTTCATATTTATCAATAATTTTCTGCCGACGACGATAGAACCTTCAGGTTTTCATATTTCTTTCTAAGTTCAACTTTAATGAACTATTGTGGCCCCATCCGGAGATAGAAGAGATGCTCGCCCTGCAGCTTTTCCTTCAAGCTTACCCGCTAAAGGAATTTAAGTATTTGGAGTACCTTCATAGGGGATAATTTGCTCTCTTCTAGCTGGTAGCGTCCCAAATAAGTATTTCTTTGATGTATAAGTGCCTTTCTTCATGGCTATGGCAGAATCTGCATAAGTGCATATGGCACTGTTGTCTAGGTCAAGAATAATTAGTGTCTTCTTAGTTTACAAAGGCCCCTTGAGGGGATCGGTTAGTATTTTTGGGTTGTTCCTACTTAAGCTGATACAGTTCATGAAACGATCTTATGGTTATAGCACCAAGTTATAGTTCACGTTGCCTCAACTTGGGGAGTTCTTTCCAGTTTCTGGATCTTTAAGCTTGCTCCTATGTTTTTATTTCGTTTTAAATCATGTTTTCTCCTTAAATGAGTCCTTGCCCTTATTTTACAAAGTCTGCCTCCTCATTTCTCTGGACACCAAAAAGTCCCGGTACTTATTTCAAGATTTAGACTTGGTTATTCCACTGAGTCGAAAATTCCAGCAGTAGTTCATTCAGTCATTCTCGAACTATGAATTCACCATTTAAGGGTATTATCTTTGAGTTTGTAGTTTTCAGTTTCTCCTACCCTCTCCTTTAGGCAACTAAACTTTGTATTACATTTTTACTTACGACTTAAAGATACTATATATAAGGCAAGTTATGCATTCGTAAAAAAAACCAAACTCGAAATTTTGATGTCTGTCTGAACGATTTTTTTTGTTTTCATTTTCTCAAAAACGGTACAACGGATTTTGATAATTTTTTTGTATGCAAAAGCTCCCAAAAATTTTCAATAGTATTGTGTGTTCAAATTTTCCAAAATTTATTAGCTTAATGCTTTGAGAAGAAAAATAGAAAAATATTTTTTATTACATATTTTTTTTTTTGAACTATTTTTATTTCTCTATATTATTATTTATTTGTTTAGGTCATTATCAATTCAAATATTTGTTGTTGAATTTAAATATCGATCAGAAAGCTTTGAGAGCTTACTAATTTTGTATTTTTTTTAAATTCATGTTTTCTTATGGTTCTGAAATGCCTTTTAAGAGTTTTGATTATTTTTATAACTTTATTTTATGTTATTTTAATTTATTTAATTTAATTTAATTTAATTTAATTTAATTTAATTTAATTTAATTTAATTTAATTTAATTTAATTTAATTTAATTTAATTTAATTTAATTTAATTTAATTTAATTTAATTTAATTTAATTTAATTTAATTTAATTTAATTTAATTTAATTTAATTTAATTTAATTTAATTTAATTTAATTTAATTTAATTTAATTTAATTTAATTTAATTTAATTTAATTTAATTTAATTTAATTTAATTTTATTTTATTTTATTTTATTTTATTTTATTTTATTTTATTTTATTTTATTTTGATTTTTAAAAATGTCGCTTAGCATAATTTTACTGGCGGATAATACAAACTTCAGGGAGCACCATTATTCCAGTGAGAAAACTTGGCGGTTACTACAATTTTATTTTCTCTCTAGTTTCTTTTGCATACATGATAGGGCAGTGAAACCCAGGCCAAAATGTGGCGCTTTACTTCTAGTATAGTTCCACATCAAAAAGTCATTTTCGAAAAAATTGTCGCTTAATACATTCTTACGGGAAGGTATCGATATTATTAAAGGTAGAATTGATAAAATATTTTAAACATACATCAAAACAAAAAAGGTATATGGCTCAAAATTTAAGTTCGATTAGTACGATGTTTAATGTCTGTCAAGTTAGCACCCTCCAAAATAGCGTAAAATGAACTCAAAAAAAATCATTGTCGAAAATTTGTCTTTAATTATTATATAAATTTTTTACACGAACTTTTATTGTTTTAAGTGTGTTCAAAAGCAATTTATCCAAAAAATACCCTTAGCACGTTACTAGTTACAAAATGTTTAAAATTAAGAAAAAGTGAGTAATCTGCTTTAAAGTTAGCAAATTCTTAAGTGTGATTCTACAAACGAAGGAATTTTCCGCGGCCCAAGAAATATTTTAAAATCCGTTCAATTATTTAATCTGATTTTTTTTATAAAATTAAATCTGATTGATATGTACCTGGCCAAACAATATTACTAGGGTGACCTTATTTTATTTTGCTCAAAAAATTCTTCAAAGTGTCTGATTTATCAGTCACCTGACGAATCCCCTTTGCGTTTTCGCAAAGAAGAATTATTACCGTTCTCTTATTTCAGGTCTCATACTAAGATGAATCCCACCGAAGTTACTCCAAATAATACATGAAGCTGAAGATCGCTGCATCCGAATCTATTTTTTCATTTGGGATAGCATATCTCGATAAGTAACAAAGATATTGGAACATTTTGAATGCCAAAATGTTGGGCGGAAATTTTCCTAGGGGTGATATCCGTTACTTTTTTTTAAATTGTATCTTGTTATATTCTATTTTAGTGAGTTTTAAAACTTTAAAGACAAAAAAATTTTTAGGAGAGGATATAGACCGCAATAATTTTTTTAGAAATAAAATAAATATAACCCAATGTAGAATATACGTTTCTCTAGGGGCAATGTTTTTTCTTTTTTTGTTTATTAAATTTTTTTAAACATGAAAGTAAAAAAAAATAAAATGCACGACTGGATCGCACGAACTTGCTCTTATGTAAAAGAACTTTGGAATTTAAGATACATTTTATAAATATAAAACATGGATTTAATGAGATAATAATGTTCAAATGCATAAAATTGCCGTCTGGTTTCCGGAAAAGTATGAATTTATGCAAATAAACCTTAAAAAATCGTTTTATTATTAAATAAATTTTTTATATAAGAAATTTCTCTAGAATTTTTCAAGAAAAAAATGTGGGATGCGAATTTTAAGTATTTAATAATATTGGTTTTAGGAAATTATTTCAAAAAATAATCGTTCATAGGTTTTGAAGATATTGATTTAAATTTTTTTTTTTTAAAAACCCAATAAATATTTTTTCGAAAATTTTTATATACAATATTATTTTAAACCTAAGGGGACTCCTGCTAAAAATTTTGGGTTAAAATCCTTAGAGCCGTTAATGAGAAAGTCGAAAATCAAAAAAACGGGTCTATGGCAGGTACCCCTAATAACATTTTGCCCCAAAATTTTTTTTGACCAAGATGTAGTCCATGTCCATAATGTCACACTTAATTTTTTTTATCAAAATCGTTAGAGCCGTTTTCGAGATAAATAAGATTTTGCATTACGGGTGTATGGGGGGTACCCTTAGTTTTGGAGCTAAAAAAAAAAATTTCAATTTCTCCTCTAGGGAATCACCGAAGACCCTTAACTACCGAGATTGAAAGAAATAGGTCCAGGGGTTTAGGCTGTAGTGAGAGGTACAGACATACAGACACACTGAAACATGTTTTTTGTGTACTAAATTTTCCTTAAAATTTTTATAAAAAAAATTGATATGCAAATTGTTAGTATTTAATAAAATACATTTTAAGACGTAATTTAAAAATTTAATCGTGTATCGGTTTTCAAGATATTGAATTTTCAAAAAAAAATTTGTATTATTTTTTTAAAAATCCAAAAACTATTTTTTCGAAAAAATTTTTAGTTTATATTTTTTCAAATGCAAAACAGCTCCTGCATAAAAATTTTGGTTAAAATCGTTAGAGCCGTTGGTGAGAAATTCGAAAATCAAAAAAACCGTTATATGACAGGTACCCCTAATAACATTTCCCCCCAAATTTTTTTTTCACCAAAATATAGTCCATGTCCATAATATCACACTTAATTTTTTTTTATCAAAATCGTTAGAGCCGTTTTCGAGATAAATAAGATTTTGCATTACGGGTGTATGGGGGGTACCCTTAGTTTTGGAGCTAAAAAAAAAATTTCAATTTCTCCTCTAGGGAATCACCGAAGACTCTTAACTACCAAGTTTGAAGAAAATACCTCCGGTAGTTTAGGCTGTAGTTCGAGGTACAGACATACAGACATACAGACATACAGACATACAGACAGACAGACGGAATTGTCGGACCCACTTTTTTCGTCTTCGCTATCATCGTAATGTCAACTTTGATCAAAATCTCGAGTTCGATTTTTTTTCCAAATGCAGAACTTGCCCTATAGTACCTATATCGCAAGTAAAAAGGGTTTAGACCACTATAACTTTGGATCAATTAATCGTAGTCTAAAGAACGGTACATGAAAAAATTAGAATTTATTTCATGTTATTGAGTCATTTGTGTTCTAGAAAACTTGGTGCTAGTGCCATACTTGTAAACGGTGGGCACTGGGCAGAATTTGGATGTGTGAACTACTTGAAAAAAAAACTGAGGAAGAGTTACATGATGTATATTTTCTCTTCAATTGTGACTGTTGTTCTAGATGGCTGGCATTACAAGAGGAATAAAACTTGAATCATCGTTAGAACTAAACCTAGTATAATTTTGTTTTAGCTAAACTAATAGTTCAACACCATCCTTTTTGTTTTAGCTAAACTAAAAGCAATAAATATTTTTCAATTCAAATTTGTTAAACATATCTCATAATATCTATCTAATTATCTCAGGATTTCTGGTTTAGTTATTCTATAAAGTATATTCACTATTCACTCTGGCTTTTTCTTTGTCTTTGCTGAAATTTTGTTTTTGTTTGTATAACAATTAATATTTTCTTTATATAATAACTCCAATTTTGTATAATTATTATCAGAATTATTAAAACTTGAATCGAAAAAATAAAAATTCATATGAAGTTAATATTATAATTTTGATAATATACAATTATTAATATAATATTACAAATAACCAACATCGAAACTAACGAACACAAAACGTAAATATCTATTCTCCTTTTTGTTGTAATTTGTTGCTAGACAACAAATGACTCAAGAACATGAAATAAATTCTAATTTTTGCATGTACCGTTCTTTAGACTACGATTAATTGATCCAAAGTTATAGTGGTCTAAACCCTTTTTTTTTTTACTTTCATGTTTAAAAAAATTTAATAAACAAAAAAATAAAAAAAAAGAAAAAACATTGCCCCTAGAGTTTGGAAATTCTAATTTTTTCATGTACCGTTTTTTTACCTACGATTAGTTAATCCAAAGTTATAAGGGTCTAAACTTTTTTTTTTAACTTTCATGATTAAAAAATTTTAATAAACAAACAAATAAAAAAAGAAAAAAACATCGCCCCTAGAGAAACGTATATTCTACATTGGGTTATATTTATTTTATTTCTAAAAAAATTATTGCGGTCTATATACTCTCCTAAAAATTGTTTTGTCTTTAAAGTTTTAAAACTCACTAAAATAAAGTATAACGAGATACAATTTAAAAAAAGTAACGCATATCGCCCCTAGGAAAATTTCCGCCCAACATTTTGGCATTCAAAATGTTCCAATATCTTTGATACTTATCGAGATATGCTATCCCAAATGAAAAAATAAATTCGGATGCAGCGATCTTCAGCTTCATAATAATACATCTTTGCTACGAATTAGATAAATATTTTTTATTACAAGAAAACTTAATTAAACTTTGCCTCCGCATTTCATTTCAGTCCCCTGGAATATTGAAACAGTCGAAAAAATCAATGACTAGAATATCGATTGAATTTCCAGCACTGGCAATTTGAATACAGTAAAATCGTGGTGTAACTCGTTCTGTTTCTTATGTTAGTATTGAGAAAACGAAATTTTTGTGCAAGAAGTCGTGGATTGTCCGTTCAGTTTATCAGTCCTTTGGTGAGTTTCACAAAACAAATTTGTATGTAAGTAGGCATCTTTGTTAGCAGTATAGTATAGGTTTAATAAAACTGTAATATTATATATTTTTTTGTTTTTTTTTTTTTAAGTAAAACCTTAATATCTTTTTTGCGCAGGAACCATGAAAAAACTCAGTCCCCTGGCGAATAAATGAACAAATGATATTTTATTCAGAAATCTGAGAAATGTTTGGTTATATTAAAATTTGAACTTCATTGCGAATATTTTTAAAAAGAATATAATTTATTTTAAATTTATTCTAAATAGAAAAAAATATTTAATTATAATATATTAGGTATATACTTTTAATATAATGCTAAGTTATATGTATTAACCATGAATTTGTATGTTAATGAACCGTAATTAAATATAATTTCTATATTTCAATGCGTACCCAAGAGAAAATAAACAAAAAATTTAGATTTATTCAGTTTTCTTAAAAAAAAACTCAGTCCCCTGAACATCCTTTTTCAAAAATGACCTTAAAATCGTTATTTTTTATTTTTTTGACTGGCCGCTTTCAACAACGCAAAGAGACGTTCTAATGATCTACTAGACTAGAACAACTCTTACGAGTTACGACTTTTATGTACTTAAAATGTCGTGCCGAAGTTTGTAACATTTTATTCCATTGTTTGTAGAATCACCCTTGATTTTTTGTGGTTTTGTTCTAATAGTTTGGAGCGATACTAGAATGTATCTCGATGGCTGTGTTCATTGAGTAGTTGTGGTCGTGTGTTTTCGACAATGTATTTTCCATTGGACAAAAGAATCAATCTTTCTCCGATCTTCTTAACATCTGACCATTTTTAACCTTCTATGAGGTAGCGAAAAACATTTCTTTTTTATTTTTCGTTTTTCAGAAATATTAATCCTTTTTACGATCTTTTTTTTTAACTAAAACTTCTTTTTAACTTGCGATATACATAGGTACATACTATAGGGCAAGTTCTGCATTTGGAAAAAAATCGAACTCGAGATTTTGATCAAAGTTGACATTACGATAATAGCGAACACGAATAAAGTAAGTCCGACAATTCTGTCTGTCTGTCTGTCTGTATCACTGTATGTCTGTATGTCTCTATGTCTGTATGCAAGAATTTCTGTATGTCTGTATGTCTGTATGGCTGTATGTCTGTATGTCTGTATGTCTGTATATCTATATGTCTGTATGTCTGTATGTCTGTATGTCTGTATTGCTGTATGTCTGTATGCCTGTATGTCTGTATGTCTGTACCTCTCGCTACAGCAGGAGTCGGCAACGAAGTGCCCGCGGGCACCAAGATGCCCGCGAGATAATCTTGAGATGCCCGCATTAAAACAGATTTCATATGTATTATCATTCCAAAAGACTAATTTTTTAATACTATATAATGACATTTTGAATGATTTAATAACCGATGTGAAGATTTCAATAATTTAGAAAAAATTGTAATATTCTTCATTAACCCTTTTACCCAACTGGATGACGATAATGCTATTAAAATTGCAAACTATTTCGATATTTCAAAAAAAGAGAACCTAGAATTGGAAGTTATAAATATTATAAATATATAAATTATAAATAAATTGTATAAATTATAAATGACAAATAAAATCGAATTAAAGTCATATCATCACGATGAAATTCTGAAGTTTGGTTTGGTTAGCAAATGTAACTATCCATTATTAAGAAATTGTGCTCTAAAATTGAGCTCTCTTTGCGCATCCACATATTTTTACGAATGTGTGTTATCAAATATGAAGTTCATAAAATCGAAGTTACGAACGACCCTTATAGATGCTCATTTGGACCAATACCTAAGAACTGCCAATTCGAATTATGTGCCAAATTATAATTAATTAGCTGACAACAACTTGCAATGTCAAATTTGACATTGAATTCAAAAAATAAATGAAATAAATTTTATTTGAATGGATAGTATTGCCATATTAAAAAATTGATTTTTCATTGGGTGGTGCCCGCTGAACTTTGGGATTTCAAAATTGTGCCCGACTAATTGAAAAGGTTGCCGATGGCTGCGCTACAGTCTAAGCCACTGGACCTATTTTCTTAAATCTCGGTAGTTAAGGGTCTTCGTAGAGTCCCTAGAGGGGAAACTGAATTTTTTTTAGCTCTAAAACTAACGGTAAGTGCCCGACAACGGTACCCTTAATGAAAAAACTTATTTATTTTGTTAAAAAAAATAGGTATGATATTATTATGGTCATGGACTACATTTTGGTCAAGAAAAAATTTGATTTTCGACTTTCTCACCAACGGCTCCTATGATTTTAACCTTAAGTTTAAAATAAAATTGTATATAAAAATATTCCGAGAAATATTTTTTGAGATTTTTGAAAAAAAATTCCAAGTTTTTTTTTGAAAAGTCAATATCTTTAAAACGTGTGAACGATTATCTTTTGAAATTATTTCCTTAAATCTATACTACTAAATACTTGAAATTGGCATTCCAAAAATTTTAAACAAACTTGTTAGGTATATAAAAAATTACTTTAATAATAAAACGATTTTAAAACTTTGTTTGCATAAATTCATACTTTTCCAGGAATTCAGACGGCATGCATTTGAACATTTTTATCTCATAAAATCCATATTTTTTATATATAAAGTGTATTTTAAATTCCAAAGTACTTTTAAATGAGAGCAAGTTCGTGCGATCCAGTCGTGCAATTATATTTCTATTTAATTGTGTTTTCTCATAAATTACAACTAACATACACACAAAGTTGTTTGGTATTTATCTAAATTTATCTTAAGGGTTAAGGGTTTTTACTTTGGATTCAAAAACCAATATTGTTTTTCTATTCCGTTCTGTCAGTTTTTGATTTGATTTTAATTTACGTAATTCAACGAACAATCAATTAATTGAAACCCACATAGAATTCATTAAACCAATAATGAGGGGTATTCATCATCCTGTGTAACTGGTCTGGTAATAATGTTAAAATGCAACATTTTGATTCACACCAAAATCAAAATATACCGATTAAGATCTTACAAGACTCTTTTGCTTTTACAATAACAAATAACAATGTTATAGAAAAATACAATAAATTGTTAAATGTTTTTAAATTTTGTTTGACAGTTCACCAAATGTCATTTCGTGGTATCAGCTGTTATTCATATCAGTGGCGTAGATAGCTTTTCGCTAGGGGGGGGGGGGGGGATACATCTAGTTCGCTCATTTTTTTTTTAAGTTTTAATAATTAAAAAAAAAACAAATAACAAGACTTCATTGAATTCATTATGTATGCCATAAAAAAATTATATTTTTTAAAGATAATATACTATACGCATTAATTTCAATATGAACTAGAATAAATATTGATATACAGTGCCTTGCATAAGTATAACCGCACCTGTAAAAATGCGTTTTGTAGAAAATTAAAATGAAAATGACACTTTACTATTTTTTTTATTGAATGGCTTCACTAATCAAGTAAATTGAGAAGAAAAAAAGTTCCGTTATTTTCTCTTCTTTCTCTTCTTAACTTCACCTTCACGCCCGCGCTGTGTTGAAACATTTAAAGGGTAATCATAATCCCTTGAGCGCGGGTAGATTATAAAAAAAAAAAAAAAAAACAGATTTTTATATAACCGCACAATGCAAACCTCTCTGAAGCTTCATTCAGTTATGTGCTTCGAAATGACCAGAAACAATGCCGCGTGGTAAACATTTAAGCGATACGGAAAAAGTCAAAATTGAAGCTTTTCGGTTAACTGGCCTTAGCTTAAGGGCTATTGGTAGGAAAATTTAAATATCAGATCGTGTCGTCCGAAATTTCTTACAAGATCCAGAATCTTATGAGACATGAGACGAAAATAAGACCCGTGCATCTGCAGAAGCTGACACGTCGATATAAAAGGCGTTTAATAAACGCTGCATCCAATTCGGCGCATTCTTTGCAAGACGTTCGTGACGAATTGGGCTTAGGAATTTCGGTTTCAACGGTTTTTTGTGCCTTAAAAAGCAGTAAAGTGATTGTTCGGTGCAAAATGATGCCAGCTCCAAATTTGACAACAGTCTACAAAAAAAAGTAAGAATTTGCCCGGCAAAACATGAAATGGAATTGGAAAACCATAAGTAACATTCCATTAATTTACACTAAACTCTTGTTATTCCAAATGGCATAATCTAATGAATGTTTTTTTTTTAGATTATTTTCAGTGGCGAAAAAAAGTTTAATCTTGATAGGTCAGGTGGTTTTAACGGATATTGGCACGATCTGAGAAAGGAAAAAAGTTTTTTTTTCAAGAGGAACTTTGGCGGTGGCAGTTGTAAGGTTTGGGGGGCCTTCAGCGACCGTGGTAAGGTTGCAGTTGCCTTCACCCCTGCAAAGATGAACAGTTCAGCTTGCACCCAGGTGCTTCAGGATAATTTGGTACCCTACTTAAGACGATTTCGTCGAGTTAGGCATGTCTTCCAGCATGATAATGGCCCAATTCACGTTAGTCGTCAAAGTTTGGGATGGTACGAATCGAATAACATACATTTTATGGTGTTCCCGGCACGTTCTCCAGATTGTAACCCTATTGAAAATCTTTGGGGAATTTTGACACGCAAAATGTATGCCCATAATAGGCAATTATACAGTGTTGCTAAGCTGCGAGAGGCGATTGTGGAAGAATGGAACTGTATAGACGATTCCATATTGAATAACTTTGTCAACAGTATGTCAAAAACAATTTTTAGATTGGTCGAAAATAGGAGCAGCAATGTCCTTTACTAATTTAGCCGAAAAAATTTACTTAAAATAAAAAAAAAACAGATCAAAATAAAAAAGCGGTTATACTTTTGCAATACAAAAAATCTGTTTTAATTTTTAACCACCAGAAGAGAAACTAACGAAACTTTTTTTTCTTCTGAATTTACTGATGTCATTCAATAAAAAATAGTAGGGTGTCATTCCCATTTTAATTTTCTACAAAACGCATTTTTACAGGTTATATTTATGCAAGGCAAGTAAGTAAAATAATATTAATTTAAAAAATAAATCACAAAATAAATGCAGCTCCGCGAAGATTCAACGCCACATAAAAGAAGAAGTGTAAGCAATATACGTCATATTTTCAATATAAATTATTAAAAAAAAGAATAAAACTGAAATGGTCTGCCTTCACGTACTGTTTCATAACTTCCACATTAATTATTCGATTTCATTAATTTTGTGCGTTTTAGCTTTGTAAAAACAATATCTTCCACCTGAGAACTTAAAAGTATTTTAAATATTTTTTTGTCTATTCTTACGGAATGACTTAAAACAAGCGATTTTCTAAAAATGGCAAAAAATTGTGTTTTTTGAAACTTTGAACGGCTTTTTCTTAATGATTGTTGGGCCGATTTACACAAGTCATATACTGCTGGAAAGACAAACAAAATATCTGTTCAAAAACATAAAGAATATGTTAATTAGTTTGACCGGTTTTGAGAATTAGGCTCATACATGGAAAAGGAGCAAAAAAAAAAAACGGTTTTTTGCTTATATCTCGAAAACGCTTCTTTGGAAAAATAAATGAGTGCCATTTTCGTGTTCAGAGAGTCAAAATTAGTCTAGAAAATACTTTTTTTTGGAGGTACTCGCTAGAAACCGAAAATTTGTAAACAAGTGTTATCAATTGGTGAGAGACGTAAAAAAAAATTTCAGAGTGCGTTTCTTTGACTTATTTGGTTCATGACTGGTTATGCTGAACAATTATCGATCCCAATGGGGGGATATATCCCCCTGACCCCCCCCCCCCTATCTACGCCACTGATTCATATTTGTAGTTGTATGAACTAAAATAATTTAGTTCTTCGAATGTTGCGATATTTTTCTTTTTAATTATTACGTTCACGATCTAGTAACAAAAAATAAAACCTTACAATTTTACTAGAAAGGAAATACCCAAATGCTTTTATTGATCTCAGAATAATTATGTACTTTCGATGTCCCATCTATTCCATGAGACTTAATCGACGACTTTTTACTTCGACCATAATCTACGAACACACTCCATTTGTGTTTTTTTTCTGAAATTACTCCGACAGCTGTTCGATATCAAAATACGAAAAAAAAAACCACTGGCTCTTTGAAAACTTTTTACTGTACTTTATATAAAATCACAAAAAATCATTATATTTTTTAAGCTCCCAATGCCGATTTCAAGCTCGAGTTTATGTCATTTTAGTTTGCTATCAACCTAAAGTTCTTCCCATAAGCAGTGTGAAAACATCATAAAATTGATTTCGGAAAATCAGGCCATTTATGTTGTTTTACCAATCACCGATTAAATTATGATTTGGCTCTGCTTTTAAAAGCCAATATTGCGAATATATAATTATCTGACCCAACCTAATTAACCTTTTTATCTTCGTGCTAAAGTTTCTTCCTATAAAAGAATGTCCTCAAATTCAACTGGAAACACTATTAAATTCACACATTTTATTTACGACATTTTGTGTCCTTAAATGACTGCGTGTGTGTCAATGAGACGCTCCTAAATATAAATCCGATATACTCTACTTGATGTGGGATAAATTGATGACCCTCCCGATTCTTAGAGATTATCATGAATCGAATGAAAGAGGCGTGTAGCTACACGGGGATACTGTAACAGCATGCAGCAATGTGTAAAGCGTGATCTGAGGCCCGATTTCCCGATTTAAATCTTAACGACGAATAATTTTTCTCTGTCCGATCGTAAATTTGCGCGTCCACCCAGCTAGATCTCGTTCAAGTGATGTGCACCGGATTCATGTTGCGTTCCCTGAATGTATATGAATAGCCCATCAGAGACGAGGTGTTATGCCCACTCATGGAGAGTTCGGTATTGTGAAATTTGTTGCTTGGGAGTGGAAGCGCATAAAGCAGGTGGCTAAAGTCTAAATGTACCGAAAATCACCACGCATTCGTCTTTGCCTTTTTCGAGCAACATTAAGTTATAAGGAGCGTAGGTAACTGTATACAATATATACGTATTTTATATAGCTGTGCATATAGGCTCTTGGACTAGAAATGGGATCTCAAAAAACTACTTAAGCCGAAAGCAAATAAAATACTCATTTAGCCAAGAGCGTCCAAGGTGCCCATGGAAACGTTGTCGTGCAGAGCTGAACTTGTAAATTGGCTAGAAAATCAGCATCCATATATGAGTTGGTGGTATTTGTGAATAATAAATTTATTAATGTACCGCGCCATATCGCAGTCCAGAAATGGAAAGAGCACTGCCACCTGACAAACTGATTAATGTTCGCTTTCCTTAAGTTAAGTGCGTTGTTTTGTGACATCAATGCTGCTAATAACTAACCGAGGACGAGGCTTAAAGCGCTCCACATGATACCCCTATCCAAGAATCAGAAAAAATGCGCAAAGTGAATTATGTTCCTAGTGCCTATATACTGATAACTTTTTTATTCTAAAATTTAATTGATAGCCATTTATATCAGTTATGGTATTTGAAGACCGATTTTCAAAGCCTCACATATGGATTATAAGTACCCTTATAACGTTACGGGCGTTTACGTGAATTGGGGAGTAATCAATAGGAGATGTGGATGCACATTGGTCATGGAAAGTCTGTACATCACATTGAGCAGAAAGAGTATAGAGAAAGGCTAAGTATTCTATCTTATAGTATAGTAGGGCTAAAGACACAACCTATATATTTGACAGTACGTACGAAGTTAGGTTAAATTTTAAACTGATAAGCAGTGGCGTAGCGTGGGTGAAAGGAGGAGCGGCAAAATGTCGCCGGTGAAGTGGGTAGAGTAGAGATCATATGTTTCATGACAGAACGTTACACAAGTCAACAAACAACAATGACGTATGTAAATTTGAAATTTGCCATCCTGCCTGTGATTCGTCGTTGACGCTCTAGGCTGATTTCCGTGAATTCGTAAGCGGTGAGTAGGGCCGTAAGAGTGCATTCCGTTATTGTCGCGCGGCTCATGAAACTAAAACGGAACGTTCCAAAACTCTCGCGAAACTGAAAGGGAGTGTTCCGAAACATATGAGTGCGAGACCGCTGGCGGTGGCGCTGCAAACGGGCACACTTTTGACCAGGATATAAAGTATGTACAGTAGTTACCTACTAGGTATCCGCCAGCGCCGCCAGCGGTCTCGCATATCATATGTTTCGAAATGCTCCCTTTCAGTTCGAGAGAGTTTCGGAACGATCCGTTTTAGTTTCGCGAGTAGCGCGACAATAACGGAATGCACCCTAAGATTCTACGGAAACGTTATTTTAGCCTCAGACAGCTCAATATTTTTGCTCCCTCCCGCATCACAGAAAGTCATTTCGATTGTGTTGTTTATCATTTAAATACTGTTGAATCTTCTAAAACTAAACGTTTAGTACTTTACTCAACCTTTGAACTAGTTTTTGAAAATGAAAAGATTCAAATAAAGCGCTGCGGAATACTGCAAGAAAAAGGCTAAGAAAGAAGCAGATGCGAAGAAGTCTCAAGGTGCATTACTGAAATATTTCAGTTCTAGTTCTGGATTCTGGTTCGAAAGCCACGTTAACGTCTTCGGTGGCATCCAGCAGCAGCGGAAGTGATTCCAATGTAAGTATATGATTCCGCCATCTAGAATCGTTCGTGGCCTAGAATTTTCCTCCGGCCAATATTCTTGGGAATGCATAATTTATTTTACAGGCAGAAGAAGAAGACGTGCCTGTCGTCGAAGTTGGAAGTTGTTCTGGTCCCACCACAGAGCAGGTTCAAGACGAAGTCGACTCACCAGAAGTAGGTACCTCAAGCATCTAGTCACAAGCCTGCAGAAGAAGTGGACCTCGATGTTGCCAAAGAAGACATAATTGAAATCAGGCCTTTTGCTCCTCCCGAAGCAAAAGATGTGAATCTAGGTTGCTGGCCTTCTACTATTACCGACGAAGTCAGAACGCTTCTAGTACGTCGCGGATCTGACACAGTACAGCACATCGATTCCAAATTTGCCAATGTTGTTCGCTCAGGGACTTCAACGAAAGGCGGTACCGGAAAACTAACCAAAGAGTGGTTCTACAAACCTTTATCTAGTGGTGAAATGGTTCTCCGAAGATGGATGGTGTACTCGCCTTTGAAGCAATCCTTGTATTGTTTCTGTTGCAAGCTTATTGACAATTCCGGCTCCAACTTTGCATCTGAAGAAGGATTCAACAAATGGTGGAAGCTAAATCCATGAATCGGAGACCATGAGAACAGAACAGTTTCCGTAATGGATGTGTCTCTTATATGTTTTAGGGTTTTGATCTGGAATCATATCCATGTGTCCCAGCCCAGATATGAGAGTTATACTTAAGTTTTGGCGGAACACATAGCTACGTAGAATATATGTAATTATGAGCGTTTCATAAGATATAGGCTTTAACAACCATAACGACTACGGAAAGCTTTTCAGTTTTCTTGATGCAAGTGCCATCCATGGATACCTAATGGCACTGGTGGTAAGAGTTGCTTGGCTGACAGAAGATAGACTTATGTTTTCGAAACATAAAATTTAGGGCGGTGTTGTTGATTGCTCATTGTATATTGCTATCGATATCGGAATCAAATGAGCTTAGCACATGCTGCCGTTTCAGTTCCACAATTGAAGAACGGGATTGTGTGTCTAAAAACGAATATGAAAAGCTGACGGTATTGTCATCAGTGAACCAATAAAGTGGATTAAAAGTTTCAGGCAAGAGATCATTTATGAAAAAAAGAGTGTCGGAGGCAAAACGGAACCTTGAGATACAACAGCATTTATTTTATGAATATCAGACTTAAAACCGTCCCGAACAACTAAAACTAAATCGCCAAAGGTAATTTCAAATCTAACGAACAAGAGACCTATCGATATCATTTTCGCAGTTCCCGGAAATTAAGCCAGAGGAAATAAGGCCAGTTTTTTATTTAGCATTTTTTGATTTTACTAGCAAGTATTGTTCAAATGTCAAACCCTACTGGATCTTTTAAACGGGCATACTATCCACACTGTTTCTAACAGGCCAGCTGTTTTGGCACTGAGTGAAACCCAAGTAGGTGTGGATTCCGATCCTACTGAATTTTTTATTCATGGGTATAGCTTGGTGTCATTATTCTTTTCCCACCATGGTCTCGCCATTTACATTGGGAATGATGTTGCATATCAGTTCTTACCACAATATGGTCGCTGCACCAACTCCTTCTTCAATTTTATGTGGTTTAAATTTTCCATTAATAATCACGTCATTCACTATTGTTTTCTTTATCGAAGCCCAAATCTGGATAGAGTTTCAACTTCTCACGAATTTGATACTCTGTCCGACTCCATCCAAAGAATTGTTTCCCTGTATCCTCACACTGAAATCGTTATTACGGGCGATTTCAATGTTCACAATTCTTCTTGGCTTCTCCATTCGGGCCAGACAACACCCGAAGGAATGTGTGTTGAGATTTTTGCTGAGTTTAACCACCGTACTCAGCTTGTCAACGAGCCTACTCGAATATCGGACGTTAATGGCCGAGCAGAAAATACTCTTGACTTGTTTCTTACCTCTGACCCTGATAAATACACAATAAGTATATTGACGCCTCTAGGCACATCTGACCATAGTGTTATATCTGCAAATTTCTCGTGTCAAACAAATCCAGTTAGAGAAAGAGCTCCTAGAAGAACCGTATGGCAGTACGAGAAAGCCAACTGGAACGGTTTGAATAACTTTTTCAGGATCTTTAACTGGTCACTATGCTTCCTCGATAGTGACGTAGACTCCAGCGCAGATATGATAACTAAGATTATTCTTTTGGGAATGAAACATTTTATCCCGAATAGGGTTAAAAGTATCATACCCAAGGATAATTCATGGTTTGATTTGAGCTGTAAAGATGTTATCAAGGAAAAAGAGGTAAGCTTCCGGTGTTTTAGAGCCAACCCAACTGAGGAAAACCGGAAAAAGTTCAAACAAGCCAGGAAGGCCTGTAACGCCCATATTCGACGGACCAAATTTTTACATGATCAAAAATCAAGGCAAAAAATACTGCAATGTCCCAAAGGCAGTAAGAATTTTTGGTCATTTGTAAAAAATATGAGGAATTCTTCCTCGGTTCCTACGCTTGTTTTCAACGACACTCCTTTCGTTAGCTCTATTAATAAAGCTTACTTGTTTGTAAGGCAGTTCGCCGCAAATTCCACCTTACCGGTTAGTGTCATGACTCCCCCAATTCTTGAGCGCGTTAGTGATTCTATGGGACAAATCTTTTTTCGTACTCGTACCGTGGCAAGAGTCTTGAAGGATCTCAACATACATAAATCCGCTGGTCCGGATGGTATCCCCGCCATTATTCTGAAGAGATGTTCTTCCACGCTAACAAAACCCCTGCGTAAGCTTTTCCATCTGTCCTATTCTTCAGGGCTCGTTCCGAGTGGTTGGAAAACTGCATTTGTTCAGCCAATTCCCAAAAAAGGCGAATCTTCTTCTCCCTCTAATTATCGACCGATCGCACTAACGTCCCTTCTTTCTAAGGTCATGGAAACGCTGATTAATTATCAGCTTAAGAAATATCTTGAGGAACGAAAGCTTCTTAATGACCGGCAGTATGGCTTTCGTAGCAATAGGTCCACAGGTGATTTGATGGTTTATCTAACCGAAAAGTGGAACAAATCTTTACATTGTTTCGGAGAAAGTAAGATTATTGCACTTGATATTTCAAAGGCATTTGATAAAGTCTGGCATCTTGCCAAAAATGCCGCAAGATGTTTGGGTTTTCTGAGACGGTGCAAGAAATTTTTCTCTCCTTCTGATCTGGCTACAATCTATAAAACCTATAAACGTCCTAAACTTGAGTATAACTCCAATCTATGGGCTGGTGCTCCAGTAACTTATTTAAGTCTCTTGGACAGTATTCAAAGAAGAGCTTTTAAAATGATTGGTGATAATAACATCATTGACTCATTTACGTCACTCCAACACCGTCGTAATGTTTCTTGCCTCACCCTTTTTTACCGTTATTTTAACGGACTATGCTCTAGTGAAATAGCCAGCTGCATTCCTCCCCTTAAACAATTCAACCGTAATACTCGCACTTCTAGGAATGTCAGTTTACCCTTGAGCCCAACTTCGGCCGTACTGTGAAGTACAGAGATTCGTTCTTCAGCCGTACTCTGCGAATATGGAATTCTTTGCCACGCTCTGTCTTTCCCAGTCATTGCAATGTTCAAGAATTCAAAACCAATGTACACCGACACCTCCTTTCTAACCCTTCCCTTTTTTCTTAATGCTCACACTGTGTCTCTGGCATATTTAGGGTATACAAACCCCTTGAGTGTGCGCCGATTATAAAAAAAAAAAAAAAGAAATGAGGTTGTTTTTCACATGAAAAAGCTGAACTAAAGTAGCAGGCGTATATCTTTTAAGACAATGTTGTACCGGAGGAAAGGCCGCTGAATGCCAAACCAAAACTTAAGTTGCGTGACAAAAGGCGTTTGGTTGCATAAGGGACTCCTATGGTTATAGTCAACTCACAAGATTAGCCTGTGATGTGCTTTTGGCATTCAAGTCGAGGTTTTGCTCACCGGTCTCGCCAGGTTCGTATCGTCCTAAAGAAAACACGAAATTTCAGAGGAAATGGTCTTTAAACCTTATTACAAAATCTTTATTGAAAATAACTCTTACATTATGTATATCTATAACACACAATATTCTGCTACTAGTATTTCAATTAGTTCTGGCAATCGAATTCTAATCTTGCTGTCTCGTATCGGTTGTACTGTTTGCTGATGATTCGGATTTCGGTTTTATAATCTGGTACTTGATTTCCCGTAATCTTGTTTCTGTTTATTCTGCTTTAAAACTGGTCCTATTATTCTGAATTCGAGCTCTTAAAACAGCAGGCTAAACGCTCTCGTAAATCACTAAGTACCAAAGCTCCTGGTGGCAATTAGGACGTTAAACTTCAAACTAAGACCCCTTACCACTGGTGGGGGCCTTAGTAAGAAATAGCTGGACAATCTTAACTAACTACATAACTTGTCTTTAAACGAAAAGCTCCGAGATTCTTAAGCTAAAATGACCAAATCGCCTATAGTTGTCTACGACTGGATTTCAAATGGTCAATAAAACCAATTTACTATGTCCCCTGACATTGCGTATGTTCGAAGGGGTACCTTACGTTCATCCAAGTAGGTCCTCATGACGTCATGTGTACATGGTGCGTGTGAACTGAATTTGGTGAAGTACAATTTCACTAGTCCTACCAAAGTGACACAAAGTGCCTAAATATATTATATGTAAATCATATTATTTCGGAAAAGTCCAAGTTTTCGTCATAAAGTCAAACTTTCTGTTTGTCTAGCTGTTTATGTGGAACCTAATCCTAAAGTTAATCTTGCCTCAAATTAATTGCATTCCATTTATTGTGATTCCCTTGAGAATGAATTCGAATGTTTAAATTAATTCACCTATAGAAAAGGAACAGCTGGCATTCAAATGTTTTCGGTTTATTAAAATTTTATCGGAAACGGCTCTAATGATTTAGATTGAACATATAGTACCAATGTTTGGGCAGGTGCTCCAACAACCTACTCGATTCTCTTGGATAAAATTAGTCCTAATCTCGTGATCTACGTGTACAACCATAGAGTCTGTTTTAAACGGTGGAACCAAACGCCTTAGGATGCGCAGGTCCCATTTGGCTGTATAAGGCCGTCATTATGAATAGCGAATCGAACGTTCAATAACTTGCAAATAATTAAGCGAACTTCGATTATCACAGTATTATTAATAGCTAACTTCAACGTTCGGTTAAAAATAAATGCCGCCAATAAATCATCACACTGAAATGACATAGCCCAAATGTCAAATATATATTTTGTTGAAATTGATTTGATGTTCTTTCTTGGTTATAATTGTGTAAAAATGTATAAAATGAAGAGAATAGAAGAAGACATCATTGTCCCTCAGGATTTGCCAGAGGAACCATTACCTAATGAATCTCGTAACAAAAGCCTTGAAGCATAGCGATTAAAGAATGAAATATTAGCTTCTCTATAATTTATTTTTGTTGTGTCTATAGCCGCAGTAATTATACCGAAGCATTTACCGGTGGGATTTATTGGTTGACTTAGACTGAGAAGGTTATCTACAGCCTGTTCTAAAGGTGACAAGGAAATTTCGCAGTAAGGTCCTCCACCAGATGCTGTGACATTTTTTTTTTCTTCCCTGTCATCTTTTTCTTCAGCTTCAATTTGTAATCATAAAAACATGAAAACAATTATTAACCAACCTTGTACGAATCTTTTCCTTCATGAGTTGGAAAGCCAAGAGAGTTCAAGTCCACTGCAGCCAAAATGAATTTTTTTTTCATCAGTTACTTAGCAAACGGATGCCTACTCGTCCTTTGAAAATAGATCCATACTTAGGTTTAAGTAAAAATTCATGATTATTACCTTTTACTTTCGTCGGTCATTATCACAAAAAAAAAAACACAGAACAAAAATGCAACAAACCACGACAAGAATTCACTCGCTACCGTTATCACCAAAAATTTGAGTTGATAATTTATATGAAGTGCATTCGACTGTCATGCGGAAGGTCTCGAGTTCGATTCTCAGCCTCTTGCGAGGAATTAAGAAATTCTCCAAGAGTATCTCTTGTCATGGAAAATGCTGCTCATTAGCCGTTCGGAATTGGCAGAAAATTTTAGGTCCCCTCCGTTCTTGGTAACACGCACACAGGAGTGGTTGAGAGTTGTAAGTCACTAGGTCCTGGTTCACATTGAGCTGTTGCACCACTAAATTTATTTATTTTTATAATATATGACAGTTTGGACGATTAAATTAGCGCAATATTCACTATTCGTACGAGTAATAGAGCGATAAAAATCGATACGTTGAAAATTTGATAAGGTTTTGAAATTTGAAGCGAAATTAATTTAAGCAAATAACTATTTACAATAATAATTTATCGAATTCGCAAGTTTCTTAGTTCGATTCGCTCTATTCACAATGAGGACCTAAGACAACTCGTAAGATAGTGATCCATACAGGAGAAATGCTCCTGTTGTCAGCTAAAGTTCCTTTTTATTTGCCATATAGGTAGATACTATAGCTATAACGCAAGTTCTGCATATGGAAAAAAATCGAACTCAAGATTTTGATCAAAGTTAACATTACGATTATAGCGAAGACGAATGAAGTGGGTCCCGCAATTCCGTCTGTCTGTCTGTATGTCTGTACCTCGATCTACAGCCTAACCCACAGGGGCTATTTTCTTCAAACTTGGTACTTAAGGGTCTTCGGTGATTTCCTAGAGGAGAAATTAAAAGTTTTTTTTTTAGCTCCAAAAATAACGGTACCCTCTATGCATCCGTTATGCAAAATCTTATTTATCTCAAAAACGGGTCTAACGATTTTGATAAAAAAATTAAGTGTGATATTATGGACATGAACTATATTTTATTAAAAAAAAAGTTCGGGGGAAATGTTATTAGGGGTACGTGTCATAGAACCGTTTTTTTGATTTTCGAATTTCTCACCAACAGCTCTAACGATTTTAACCAAAAATTTTGTTCAGGAGCTGCTTTGCATTTTAAAGAATATAAACTAAACATTTCTTCGAAAAAATATTTTTTGGATGTTTTAAAAATAATACAATTCACAGATTCACGATTAAATTTTTAAATTACGTTTTAAAATGTATTTTATTAAATACTAACAGTTTGCATATCAATTTTTTTATACAAATTTTAAGGAAAATTTAGTATCTACACAAAAAACATGTTTCAGTGTGTCTGTATGTCTGTACCTCGATCTACAGCCTAAACCACTAAACCTATTTCTCGCAATCTCGGTAGTTAAGGGTCTTCGGTGATTCCCCAGAGGAGAAATTGAAATTTTTTTTTAGCTCCAAGACTAACGGTACCCCCATACACCCGTAATGCATAAACTTATTTATCTCGAAAACGGCTCTTACAATTTTGATAAAAAATTGGATGTGATATTATGGACATGGACTACATCTTAGTCAAAAAAATTTTGAGGCAAAATGTTATTAACAGTACCTGTCATAAAACCGTTTCTTTTTTTTGATTTTCGACTTTCTCATTAACGGCTCTAAGGATTTTAACCAAACATTTTATTTTCAAAACTTATGAAAGATTATTTTTTGAAGTTATTTCCTAAAATCAATGTTATTAAATACTTAAAATTCACATCCCACATTTATTTCCTGAAAAATTTTAAAGAAATTTCTTATATAAAAAATGTAGGTATTTAACAATAAAACGATTATGTTTGCATATATTCATACTTTTCTAGAAATCAGACGGCAGTTTTATGCATTTGAACATTTTTATCTCATTAAATCCCTGTTTTATATTTATGAAATGTATCTTAAATTCCAAAGTACTTTTACATAAGTTTGTGCGATCCAGTCGTGCATTTTATTTTTTAGAAAATTGGACACCACAGACATCAATTTTACTTATCCAGCAACAAACATGCCTACATCTCAGTTTTGCTTATTTTAATAAAAAAAAAAAAAACGAATATCTATCCCAAAAGATTAAACTTCCAATTCAACCCCTCTGAATAGAAATCTCCCTGCCATCTACCCCCATCAATCATCATATTAATCTAAATAATTTACATTTGCCAATATCGAACTTTACGTAACATGCATAATAAGCTGGTGCTGAATTTGCTGCTTGTTTCCTCAACCGAATAAAAATAAAACGGCAAGTGCCTTCTCGCAGCCTGGACGACATTGTCCCATTTGTCAACGAGCTCCACTCGTTGGAATCGCGTATATGAGGAGGATTAAGTGTGCTTGCAACCCTTTCGTTTTCCTTGTGAAACGGAGCAAAGATTTAGTACCTGCCATGTCAAATTGTTAAATATTTGCGCCATCACCGAACCGATCCGAACTCGTGTGACTGAATCGGTAGTACTACATTTGTGGTACATCTACATCGACGTCGGATGTGTGCCAACATATATGACGGAATCCAAAAATTCCTTCCAGCATCGGCATGAGCAGCAGCGTTAACACTGCCTTGATGCCAAGCCATCAATTCCAACTCATCGTGGAATTTGAAGGTTTCCGGTTCCCGAGCAGCAGCATGCCCAGGCCCAAAGTATTTGTTCCCGTGGTCGTGCTCGACGACGTCTTTTGTTTTTGTCAATTTTCAGATTAATCGTGGTCTGCTTCACTATCCTCAACATATCGTTCCTGCCTCCCTTTAGGCCCACCATCAGGGCAACTCCATGAACAGCACTATATGGCATCCATATACTCGTACATTGGGAATTCCGACTAATGAATGGAGCATAGTCGTAGTAGTTTCCAAGAATAGATGAAGGAGTGAGCCACTAGATCCAGGCAGAGCCCTTCAGAATGAACCGAGTGTTTGCAAAGTTGATAATTATTGTCTATTTTAGTTATGCAGTAGGAGACCCATGCTGATGGTACGACCGATGCACGGAGAAGGAACTTTATTTCAAAGGCACACGAGAGGTGAAAGCAGGCTAAATGATTTTTCATTGAGAAAAGTTTTCGATCACCGCATTACCGCATCAGTACCGCTCCGAGATTTGTGTCTATTTTCGAGGCACACATTCGGATAAGCAGCGATTTCTTGTTTTAGGATTGGCTCTGGTCATGTGCCAACAGTCAGTTTGACGGGGCTTTCCGGTAGTCACATTGGACCTATCAAAATAAGCCGAACAAGTTCTGTGTATGTGGTTGTAGGTTCATGTATGCAATGTATAAGGCAATGGCTTCTTTGGAATGACATAATAAAAAAAAAAAAATAACCAAAAACAGAAACAGAAAGGCTTAATTCTGACATTCTATTGCTTCTGTTGTGTGACGTTTTTGTTTCAGTTTGGTTTTTTGAATTGAAGTAAAAATCATTCATGTTCAAAGAGAGATTTGCATTCAAGCTTCTGGAAGAACTCATTAGAGTGTTTTTTTTTTACAAACCTACACTTAAAAATAATTCACATCAATGGCAACTTATTTAAATGGATTTACCTGCCTTTTTCATTTTAATAAGAGCGAATATTTGAAAAGTCTTGGGAGATGACCATAAAATAAAAGAAATGCTGGTATTATACACTGGTTCGATCGATTAGGTCTTTATTTGTCTGATCATTATAAAAAATTAAATTTTTCATTGACCGTTGAACCGATTCCAATCTTTAATAATACTAATATAGTATACTATTAAATTGATTATTTAAAACCTGTGCTTGGTTCTGTGGAAGGATTCGCGATAAGGAAATCAAAATTGATTATAAATAGATTTTCCAAAATTTCAATACCACAACAAAATAAAATGCACGACTCGAATTTCAAATACATTTTATAAATATAAAACATGAATTTAATGAGATAAAAATGTTCAAATGCACGTCCGATCTCCGGAAAAGTATAAATTTACGCAAATAAAGTTTAAAAATCATTTTATTAAAGTAATTTTCTATATAACAAATTTCTTTCAAATTTTTCTAGTAATATAGATTTTAGGAAATAATTTCAAAAAATAATCGTTCACACGTTTTCAAGTTATAGATTTTTCAAAAAATAAATTGGATTTTTTTTTTCAAAAAACAAAAAAAAATATTTTTTCGAATATTTTTATATTCAATATTATTTTAAACTTAAAGGAGCTCCTGGTGAAAATTTTTAGTTAAAATCGTTAAAGCCGTTGATAAGAAATTCGAAAATCAAAAAAACGGTTCTATGACAGGTACCTACCATTAATTACATTTTTCCCCAATTTTTTTTTACAAAAATGTAGTCCATGTCCATAATATTACACTTATTTTTTTTTTATCAAAATCGTTATAGCCGTTTTCGAGATAAATAAGGTTTTGCAATACGGGTGTATGGGGGGTACCGTTAGTTGTTGAGCTAAAAAAAATTTCAATTTCTATTCAAGGGAATCACCGAAGATCCTTAACTCCCTGGATTGAAGAACATATGTCTAGTGGTTTAGGCTGTAGGGAGAGCTGCAGACATACAGACACACTGAACCATGTTTTTTGTGTTTTAAATTTTCCTTAAAATTTTTATAAAAAAAAATTGATATGCAAATTATTAATATTTAATGAAATACATTTTATAAAGTAACTAGCGGCCCGGTACGTGCTTCGCTACGTATAAAGTGAAATAATAAAAAAAAATTAATTGCAACATCAAATTCATTTATTCAAACAAAAAAATATTTTATTAATTGCTAGCTATTTTAAAACCTAATCCAAAACATTTTGATAAACAATATTCTTTGTTTTTCCATTTTGGGCATGAATAAACAAACGGCTGGGGGTACCGACTCTGGAACAGGCAATATAAAGTTGACCATGTGAAAAACATGATTCCTCCAAATTCACACCACAAACGTGAAGTGTTTGCCCTTGATCCTTGTTGATGGACATCGCAAATGATAAACGCACAGGATATTGTAACCATTTGAACTCAAATGGCATATCAATTGGAATCATAGGGATACGTGGTATCGAACAAACTTCTCCTTTTGATTTAGCAGCTAAGATCGTAGCTTTAATCAAATTTGGCAATAACTTTTTCACTGCCAATCTGGTGCCATTACACAGTTTTGGTGGATTAATATTTCGCAATAATATGATCAAAGAACCAACTTTCAAATTCAAGCAATGCGGTGGCATACCAGCTAGTTCCAATGAATTTAAAAATTCAATTGGATAATTCATTGCCCCATATTGATTCATAACATTGTTGATTACCACGTAAATCTTGCATTGTTCGATTAAATGCTTCTAGTGATTTTTTATTCGCTGTTGTACACTCATCCCATAAATTAATTGGCGTTAATCGCAGAACTTTTGCCATAGCAGAATTTCTCGAAATATTGCAAGTTGGAGTTTCAATCACCTGTACATTCAATGGCAATTTTAGTGCAGAGTGTGCAGTCCGACCACCTTCTAATAATGTAGCAGCAATTCCCGAAGATGCAAGTGCCAATACAATTTTTTGTTCCGATCGAATAGTTAAAACAGCTAAAATCAATGACATAACGAACGTTTTGCCTGTACCACCAGGCGCATCCAAGAAATATAATCCACCTGCATTATTGGAACCGGCTTGCATGATTGTGTCATATACGATGAAGTTCCGAAACATGTTGCAATTGCTCATTTCTGCGTTGAAGTACAATATCACGGGATTGAAACTGATCACCAAGAATTACAATTGCAACCTCATCAATTGTGGGTGCATTGAATCGCCTTGCATGCTCTCCAAAAGGTGTTCTATCAGCCTTTATTACGATTTTGTGATTATCAGATGGCATACGATTTTCTTCACCAATAAAATAAATTTGCAAAAATTGATGATCAGCGTCGAAGTATGGTAATAACGAACCAGCTTGATGATAAATCTGGCCCTGAATCTGTAACATGTATGCAATTTTAGGTAGATGTTGGATCAGAATTTTTAAAACTATCGAATATTTTATGATTCAGATTGATATAAACATGGGACAATCATGTTGAAGTATTTATCTTAAACGTCGGCAAAATTATCTCTAATAATTTTAGTAGCACTAAAAGAGGTCATTTGAAATGCCGAATTGTGTTGTTGAATATGGATCAAAAAGTGATTCGACTTTTGAGATGTCCCAAAAATAAATGAATACAATGGGTTGGGATGGAGTTTATAATGCTGGAAATCTCACTTTGCCATTAGCACAACACATGCCGGGCGTTTCACCTGGAAAGTTAGCCGCATCACAATGTGGATGTATCCGTACACGCTATAATCAATTTGACTGTTGTAATTAAAAGCAGCACGCATTATTTTAGCCAAAAGGGCAGCACGACGTATTCGTGATCGGCGTGCAAGGTTCAGTACAGGTACAGGGTCAACAGATCTATTTCGTGCATTACGTTTACTGCGATGCATTAGCTTGTGCGCGTTCATCTGCAGTCTGTGATCGAATTAGTAATGCCACATCATTTGCATTACGCGTTCGCCGACCTACATTTGTTCGCCCGGCTTGTGACATTATTCCTTCATATACAAAAGAATAAATCAAATTAAAAATATAAGTTTCAATTTGACAGCAAAATCCCCACTAACAAAATGATCCGACATTTATTGAAGTCATTTGTTACAAAAAATGTGATAAATGAAGAACCACTCGACCGATTTTGTGCAAACTTCACATAAACCATCTACTAAATAGTCCAAACAAAGCCATAAAATTTGGTTTGGATAGGTAAGCCCGTTCTTGAGTTATAGAAACACAACGAAAAGTGGCATTGATTTTTATATATATAGATTTAAAATTTATTTGTGTACCTGTTTTCAAGATATTGAATTTTCAAAAAAAAATTTGTATTTTTTTTTGTAAATCAAAAAACTGTTTTTTCGAAAAAAATTAATTTTAGTTTATATTTTTTCAAAAGCTTAAAAGTATAGAAACCGCTGCAACGACTTAAATGTTTTATTCTTGCATAAACTCATATTTCCTTAAGAAATAACATTGCATTTTGCTTTTAGATTTTCTCGAAAAAGTTGGTTGAAAGGGGTCTGAACTCGGGCATTTGGATTCGGAAGGACATCCAATAACTTGCTGAATCATTGAATGTGTTTTTGAGGGTAAAGTTTCGATAAAATTCGACAACGGAGGTTTTCGAGAAAGTCTCCAAAACGATTGGCTGGCCATATAAATATTTGAGAGCCTGGAATGGCTGAGGTAGACAATATGTTAAGCTTGGAAATTGACTATTTAGAGAACTTAACAACCGAAAGGTATAATGGTTGGCATAATGGTTAGCGCGTTGGACTGTCATGCGGAAGGTCTCGAGTTCGATTCTCAGCCGCTGCAAGAAAGTTTTTTTCAGGGGTGTACTGCCTCTTGCGATGAATTGACAAATTCTCCAAGAGTATCTCTTGTCATGGAAAGTGCTGCTCATTAGCCGTTCGGAATCGGCAGAAAATTATAGGTCCCCTCCGTTCCTGGTAACACGCACCCAGGAATGGTTGAGAGTTGTAAGTCACTAGGTCCATGTTTTACTCCGAGCTCTTGCACTACCAAATTTATTTTTTTTAACAACCGAAAGGTTGATTTTTTTTGTCGAAAAATTTAAAAGAAAAGAGAAAATTGAGCAAACATATTTTTTTTTCTGAGGAAAAGTTGTCGAGGAAGATTGGAAGAAAAAAGAAGTAATTCAAGCCGGGGAAGGAGTTTTAGAGAAAAATACAATCAATGTAAAAGAAGAGGCGGAGAGGAGATCCGTAGATATAACAAGAAAAGATAAGTATAGCGGATTTCTAAAATGTTGTTATTTTTGTCAATTCCAAACGATCTTATTTGATTGCTCGTTAATTTTGAATTTTATCCCAGTTAATTGTGGGACACAGTATTTAACTCGCTAGTGCCCCATTTGCTTTTCATTATCATTCTTTGTTTTATTTTTCACCGTAAATCCCTTTAAATTTGTTTAAAACACAAAGAAGTAAGAACGAACAAACGTAATAAATTATAGTTTTTGTTTTTTTGTAGACTATATTGAATAAATCAATTAAAAGTTTTTCGTGACCTCTAGTCCAAATGCGTTTTGCCCAGGTACGACAGTTGGACTCACGATTTAGATGCTATCGTACCCTTCTAAGGCGCAATATTTTAGTCGATGATTATCAACACAAATAAATATAATATAGGTCACAAAAAGCTTTCAATTGATTTATTCAATATAATCCAAGAAAAAAACACAAAAACTTTAAATTTTTTATATTTTTTCGTTTTTATCTTTCTTACATTAGCCAGACTAAGGGCTTAATTTTCTAGGTGTCTGAATTTGACCAAACTCCCCTAGAAAAATAAAATTTACATTGCATTCAGGTACCAATACGGTCTAGAATACCAAAAAAACCCACGATTTTTGGGAATTTTTTTCTCGGAAACCTTATTAGGTAATTACATATTTTTTTTTTTAATAATGAATACGTGCGTCAAGAGTTTATTTTTTTTAATTTTCGAATTTTGGCCGAATTAAAGGGGGCGCAAACGTCGACTCATCAAAAATACATGGTCCCATGGCGGACAGTTAATCATCGGATCTACTACACCGATTTTCAAACAATTTGTTGCAACTTGATTGTTTTTATGTTTTCTAGAACAATTTGCCACAATTTGACCAAAAAATTATGAACACAAAAATGGCGACCCAAAAATGGCCAAAAAAATTTCCAAAAAAAAATTTTTTTTTTCAAAGCTCGATATTTTTTTTTTGTTTTGACTTTTTAAACAAATTGTGGTAAATTGTCTCGAAAGATACCTTCCTTTAAATAACTCATTTTGTTTTTTTTTTTGTTTCAGGTCAGCCAATTCTGAGATTAACTGTCCGCCATGGGACCATGTATTTTTTGATGAGTCGACGTTTGCGCCCTCTATAATTCGACCAAAATTCGAAAATTAAAAAAAATAAATTTTTTTTGTACTCTTCACGCATGTATTCATTATTTAAAAAAAATATGTAATTAGATACCTAATAAGGTTTCCGAGAAAAAAATTCCCAAAAATCATGCGTTTTTTTGGCATTCTATACCGTGTTACGGTAAATTTTACCGCAACAAAAACTTCCCTTCGGTCGTTCCTTCCTCCTTTCTTTCTTTTGGTTGCAGCTGCAAAATATTGGCGAAGATGAGGGCAACCATGGTCTCATCAACCACTGGTGTTCCTAGCCTGTATTTTGCAAAAGCAACAAACGCAGGTGTTCGAGTTTACGCGAGGAGTTCCCGGCGGATGAGCCGAAGAAGTAACGAGTCTGGTGGACTCTTACTTACCTCAAAAACAACACAACATAACAAATGTTGCAACGTAATTCTTGTTTTTTTATATTTAACGTAACGTAGTATAATGTCATAATCTTAAATAACTTGAATTTTCAAATGTACAAAATGGGTTTTCAACGCGTGTAAGATTAAGTATTAATGTTAAGTATATACATTTTTTTAAAAATGGGTGTTGAAGTAACACTCCTTCCTATAGTTCCAAAAATAGTTTAATTCAATTCACACTTCGAATTCCGTGCGAATAGTAGAGTAGTTATGGCTCCTTCTCGAGTTTAGTTCGTTTTCAATTTTTTCTCGAAATAAAATTTAGTTGGGAAGTGGTCTGAACTCGCCATTATGTTTCATCAAGTTTTGGAAACACATCCAACAACTTGTTGAAACCGTGTTTGTGTGTGTGAGAGTGAAATTTCGCAGAGAATCAACAACGGTTGCTTTCTTGGTAAGCGTCAAGCTTCCAGGAAGCCGTAATCTCGTGAACGACGATCTCGAAAACGATTGTTTGAGTTGAATGTATGTGTGAATGACTGGAATGGACGAGGGAGGAAGGGTAGTTGAAAAATTCGCTTAGAGGACACTCTTAGGAGAGCCTTGAAAGCGCAAGTTTGCAAGTCAAAAAAAATAAAATGCACGACTGGGTCGCACGAACTTGCTCCTATGTAATAGACTAGGAATTTTAAATACGAATGTTATTTGAAAAAACTGTTCATAGGGATAAAATTAATTTTTTTAATTCTCTTAGTAGTAAGAGATAAAAACAGAATGCTATGCAAATATGAATTTATGCAGGAACAAAAATTATAAGACGTTGTAGTGGTTTCTTACAAAAAAAAGCTTTTATATACAAACTTAAGAAAAAATATTGGTACGCCAATTTAAAGTTTTTATTATTGTTTGAATAAAAATTAAATTTGAAAAAAAAATATTGAGCCATTTCTGAGATATTGAATTTTCAAAAAAATAAAAAATAGATTTTTTTTTTTCAAAAATTCAAAAAATATTTAATTTAAGGTTTTGAAATGCAATGTGTTCTAGACTTTTTAGAAGCTTCTCTATAAAATTTTGTATTAAGATCCGTTATGTGGATAATGAGAAATTCAAAATTCGAAAAAATGGTTCTATGGCAGGTACAAGCTGTAATATCTTAATTTCAAAATTTTTTTTATTAAACTAAAGATCGTAAAAATTAATTGAAAAAAAAAATTTTTAGCAAAATTCTCGGAACCGTTTTCGAGAAAAATACGATTTTTGAAAACCATTTTTTTTAAATTTTTAGCATTTGTATGGTAGATACCTTAATTTTTAGGTAAAATAAATTTTTTTTATCACATCTTGTAGACATTATTGAGAAACTTTTATTTATCCAGTTTAAAAAAAATCTAGCAGGGGGTTTTCGAAATATTGAGTTTTGAAAAAAAAATTTTGAAGTTTTTTTTAAAAATCCAAAAAATTTTTTTTTGAAAATTTGAGTACACAATTCTATTTATGTTTATGGGGAGCTTTATTAAAATCGGTTGTACCGTTCTTGAGAAAATCAAAAACAAAAAAAAGAGTTCCTTGGGGGGTACCCTCAATAACCATTTTTCGGAAAAATTTTTTCATCCAATACCTAGCTTTAATTAAATGAAATTTTTTTGTGTTTTTATTTTTAAAATCTGTCGAACAGTTTTTGAGAAAAAAAAAATGTTTTTAAAATTTCGAAAAAAAATCGTATGGCAGGTACCGTTATTTTTGGTCTTAAAAAATCAAATCAAAAAACATCCGGGGGTAAAAAATTAAAACCCATATCTACCAAGTTTGACGAAAATCGGCCGAGCCGTTTAGCTGCAATCGAACGGACAGTCAGACAGACAGACAGACAGACAGAATTGCGAGACCCACTTTTTTAGTCTTCGCTATCATCGTAATGTCAACTTTGATCAAAATCTCGAGTTCGATTTTTTTTACGAATGCATAACTTGCCTTATAGTACCTACCTATAAGTCGCAAGTAAAAAAGGATCGAGAAATTTTTGAAAAAAAAAAATCGAGAAGGAGAAGAGAATTAATCGGTGGAGACAAAAAAATGGAGGAAATTTGAAGAAAGGAATCGGGATTCGAGGTGTTATAGGAAAAGGAGAAAAAGGAGTTAGAAGGAAGGAGAGTTAACAAGATAAGTAGTTTGAGTTTACTTTTAAATAGAAATATATATATTTATATATTCGTTATCCTGAAATATATATATATTTCTAGTCATTTATTGTTGTTCGGGTCTTCCCAAAAATTGTCGGGACGCGCGTCGGTACCGTGAAAACCCATTTTCTTTCAATTAATTTTATCTTGTTTTCAATTTCATTGTGTTTAAAAAAATTTGCTACTCAGCCAAACGGCCATTTTTAATTGTACCTCTTTTTCTTTAATCGAAAATATTTGGGTTTTAATCCAGGGATCTTCTATCCCACGGTTTCCCAAAAATAAACATTATATATAAACCTATTGCTTATACTTTTTTTTATTCAAACCATTTAAATTAGTTTTGGAATTTTCTATATCGAAAAAAAATTCCTGGCGCCCATTTTTTTTATTACAGTACCCCACTGTACATGGCAATAAAAACATTCTTCGTTTCATTAAATTGATTATATCAACAATCAATTTAAATATTTCCCAATCGCGAATTCTTACACCTCCACTGAACCCAGCCCAGCTGAGCAGCCGCCGTGGTAGCTCATATCAACGAGCTACAAGTTGCACTTTTTGTTGTTCTCTTAGTTTTTTTTTGATCTGTCAAAATAAGTCGAGATAAATCGAGTCGGGTTGCATTTCGTTTTGTTTTCTTAATTAGCGTTCGGGTAATTTGTTATTATTATTACGGAAATTAATAATAATAACAATTTTAATAATAGAAAATTAAAAGGTCGGATACCAATTCGCGTCGCGAGAAAAAGTGTAACAACCGTACTATGTAGTACCTTCATGGTGTACATTTTATTTGTGTTGATGATCATTGACTCAAATACCTTTGTTATATAAAATTGAAAACAAAAATTGGATTCCCGTTGGTGGTCCTGTTCGTGGCATATAAGTCTTGTGTTTTATTTTCTTGCTACTTTCGTTGGTTTTCATTTCCTCTGTTTGCTTAAAAACTCAAAAAATAATTAGTTTTGGAATTCACTGATTCTTATTTTGTAAAAGAATTCCTAGGGCCTAATTTAAGTACAAGTACACCCTGTACTTATACTTATCATTTTATTATTTTTTCGTTAATCACAATCGACTAATATCTACAATTCTTTCGATTACTGAACCTACCCCAACGCTGAGCTACGGGTTGGCAGAACCACATGTGTTGAAGTTGTGGAAGTTGTTAAACGCACCCATAGTTTGATAGTTTATAATTTCTCGTGGTTCCTGTTACGGCGCATGCAGATTTCGTGTTCGGTTAGCTTAAATTTATTTTATTAAAAATTTCCATTGTTTAGACTAAATAAATCCATTGAGTTTGCGGATTGAAGTTCCGTCATCGTAAGCTTTAAAATCGCGCTTTATAATTTTCATAACAACATATCAAAGAAAAGGCTGATATTTCAACAACAAAATTTTTAAATAATTTACCACCCTAACTTAACGTAAGCTTATGGGTAATTACCCCGAGACTTTTGAGAAATTTGGAGAATTGAGACCAATTTTGTGTTCCACATTTTCGGCACAGAAGCTTGAATCATTGAGGAAAGAAAAGTCATTTATAAAATAAATAAAAAGTTAATTAACAATTATTTAATTGTATATACAAAATTAAGTAAGACATTGTCTTTTAATTTAATTTTTTTATATAAATTTAGAAAAACTAAAAGATAATAATTTAAATTTGAATAAATAGAATTTTAGTTTAACTTAAACAAAAAACAGTGTTTATTTTAATTGTGAAAATTTAAATACAAACTGTGGTTGTGATGTCATGTCCAAAAGCAAGAAATGAATATCCATCACTGATCACTCGCTCAAAATCCATTCAACACTTTCATTCCAATCATTGGTCCAATTAATAGAAATCCTTATCTGAGTTAATTGATTTTGCTAGACTTTTCCAAAGCAACCTGTAGGTATGTAGGCTAAAAACAGGCAATTTCCACTAACGGGCACCGCATCATGGAAAAATGTGACAAAAAAAATAAAAACGAAGCGCTGCCGCCATTTCAACGAAATATATTGATTTCCTAATCCAAAATGGCATGAAATTTAATTTGATTTTAGATCCCGATTAGCCGGACATGACTTTTTTCAAATGTACCACCTACCATAACATAAATATAAAATTGGCAAATGCATTTGCGTGGGAGCAGCTCGAAGCCCGTTTGTATTTTATAGTTCTAACGAATCTCAATTTTCCTGACAGGCGAGCACACTCACACACTCCGTTGTCTAATGCATTGGGCACAATTTTCAAAACTGTTTTTTTTTTTTAATTTTATTTTTATTGCTGGTTCAAAGGATTTGCCTATTTTTAGTGGATGCAACTGTCCCTTCCAGGATGTTGCTATGGAGTAATGCGAATGCGAGTGCAGTGCAGTGTCAATTTACGCGCCAGACATTTCTGAATGGGCCTTCTGCCAATGTGAGCATTGCAAATTGGTGGGATTAACAAGGTTCGTTGCATTGGCAAATGATTGTATTTTGTTTATTTAGTTTATTTCAGGTTTATAGATCTAGAATTCAGTTAGTTTTAAATTTAAAATTGCTTCTGTGCAAGTAAATTCTACTTTATAACGGGAAAGGCTTAATTTTGAATTCGTGATGGAGCCTTTAAATGAAAGAACATTAATTAGTTAGATTAGGCAATTTTTGAGGTTTGGGAATTTATAGGTATCCACTTATTGAGTCTAGACTTCGTAGCTCTCAAATCCGTTGCGATAAAATTATGAGAGATATGGTTAATTTTGTATTCGTAAAAATTGAGATTTTAGTGAAATATGACAGTAGTGTAAGAAAATACGAAAATATCCCGCAATCGCAGTTCTATTTCACTCCGACAGTTGTCGCTGTCAACCACCAGACTGAACCACTGTATACTGGGTAGTGGGTACCTAATTTTGATGAAGCTTTGATTTTTGTACAAACCATATTTTTCTCACATGCTGGTTTCATTCGACTTTATTATTCGCCGTTCAACTAATTCTAGTTATGAAGGGGTTTTTGTATGATTATATAAGTGCTGTTGTGTCTGCAAGGCTTCTTCATATATTTATGGTTTTTGAATATTATAACAACAACTTGAATGGGGTTTTTATTTGACTGGAGATATACCTTTTTCACGGGTGCCATCCCGGTCATCAAACTCCTTTATTAGTGGTGCTTAGCCTTTTTACTTTCAAGTTCAATCGAAAAACTTTTTGGCTTTGACTGAGATTTGAACCCGTACCTAGCGTTTTCAGAAGCCAATGCCCTACGCATCCCGCTACCGAAACCACATGATCAGGTCCATCGTAATTTATGTTTTATTGCTTATCAATTGTCACCTGAGGACTAGCATTGTTATTACTTATATTTATGTAAATAAATTTAAGGCATATAATGTAAGGCCAAGACAACAAAGTCGTATTGTAGGAGGCTACATTTTTCTAAGCAATTTAAGATAACTGCAGAACTTTAAATATTATAAAGAAAATTTTGTTCTCAGAGTAGAGGTTAGTTTGTTGGACTAGGTTCGAATTTCAGCCACTGCCACCTAAAAAAATATCAAAAACAATTATTTTAAAGCGGTTTTGTTCTTTTTGAGGAATTGAAAAATTCTCCGATTTCTTGTCATCAAAACTTTTTTTTTTATTTTAACAGTTGGGACTCAGTTGGTTGTAGCACCCCTTGACATAATGTCTAGTGCGCTGGACTGTCTGCGGAAGGTATCGAGTTCGATTCTCAGCCGCTGCAAGAAAGTTTTCCAAGGCTGTACTGCGTCTTGCGGGGAATTGACAAATCCTCTAAGAGTATATCTCTTGTCATGGAAAGTACTGCTCATTAGCCGTTCAGAATCGGCAGAAAATTGTAGGTCCCCTCCGTTTCTGGTAACACGCACACAGGAATGGTTGAGAGTTGTAAGACACGAGGTCCTGGTTCACTTCAAGCTGTTGCACCACCAAATTTATTTTATTTATTTATATCCAATTGTTGTTATCTACATCTGATGACATTTCAATAACACTTTTAAAATTTAATGAGCCAAAACTGGGCATTGAGATTATATGGGTGCTTAAAAGCTTGTATATTTTAAAAGCGCTTGGTGAAACCAAAACATTCCATTTTAATATTTAGAAGCATGTTAAATGTTTAAAAGTCCTTCGTGAAATCGGCCATTGCAATTTTAAAAATGAATATTATTAGAGAACATTGTTCATAAGCATAGATACTTAAAATTTTGGGACGCAACCTTAAGTCTTTATTATTGCAGAATTGCGAGAGACACGTATTGGCATTTTTAATTCCCCCCCCCCACACATTTTTTTTCTTTTTTTTTTTAATGCCAAAAATAACGGTACCTGCTGTACGAATTCTTCTCTAGAAATTTGTTTTTTTCTCAAAACCTGTTCAACAGATCTTCTTAAGAAAAATTCAAACAAATTCACCATTGGAACCATTTTTTATTTTGCTTTTGATTTTCTCAAAAACGGTGCAATCGATTTGGATCATTTATTTTATGCTAAATCTCCTCAAAAGTTTAAAAATTGTTGTGTATTTAAATTCTCAAATAAATTTTTCAAAAGCCCCATGCTCGATTTTTTTTTCAACTTGACAAATAAAAGTTTCTTAATACATACAATCTATAAGATATAAGATGAAAAAATGTATTTTACCTAAAAACAATGGTATACACCAAACAAATATTGAAAAATGTTTTCGAAAATCATAATTTTCTCGAAAACGGTGTCTAGAATTTTGATATTTTTTATCTTTTTATTATTTTCTTCTTATTTTCTATAGTTTAATAAAAAAAAAAAAAAACAAAAAAATTTCAAATTTTGAATTTCTCACGGTATAACAGATTTTAATGACATTTTTACTTGCGACTTATAGGTACTATAAGGCAAGTTATGCATTCGGAAAAAAAATCGAACTCGAGATTTTGATCAAAGTTGACATTACGATGATAGCGAAGACGAGAAAAGTGGGTCTCGCAATTCTGTCTGTCTGTCTATCTGTCTATCCGTTCGATTGCAGCTAAACGGCTCGGCCGATTTTCTTCAAACTTGGTAGATATGGGTTTTAATTTTTTCCCCCGGATGTTTTTTGATTTGATTTTTTAAGACCAAAAATAACGGTACCTGCCATACGATTTTTTTTCGAAATTTTATAAACATTTTTTTTTCTCAAAAACTGTTCGACAGATTTTAAAAATAAAAACACAAAACAATTTCATTTAATTAAAGCTAGGTACAATGTTGAAAACAATTTTCAGCAAAATGGTTATTGAGGGTACCCCCCATTGAGCCATTTTTTTGTTTTTGATTTTCTCAAAAACGGTACTACCGATTTTGATCAGTTTTTTTTGCTAAAGCTCCCCAAAAACCTGAATTGTGTACTCAAGTTTTCAAAAAATTTTTTTTTTGATTTTTAAAAAAAACTTCAAAATTTTTTTTTCAAAACTCAATATTTCGAAAACGTCATGCTAGATTTTTTTTAAACTTGATAAATAAAAGTTTCTCAATATAATCTACAAGATGTGAGAACAAAAATTTTATTTTACTTAAAAATAAAGGTACCTACCATACAAATGCTAAAAAATTAAAAAAAAATGGTTATCAAAAACCATAGAACCATTTTTTCGAATTTTGAACTTCTCATTATCCACATAACGGATCTTAATGAAAATTTTTATAGAGAAGCTTCTAAAAAGTCTAAAACACATTGCATTTCAAAACTTTAAAATAAATATTTTTTGAATTTTTGAGAAAAAAAAATCAATTTTTTTTTTTTTTAAATTCGATATCTCAGAAACAGCTCAAAATTTTTTTTTGTAAATTTCATTTTTATTCGAACAATAATAAAAACTTTAAATTGACGTACCAAAATTTTTTCTTAAAAAGCTTTTAAAAAGTTTGTACATAAAAGCTTTTTTTTTAAGAAACCACCACAACGACTTATAATTTTTGTTCTTGCATAAATTTATATTTGGATAGCATTATGTTTTTGTCTCTTACTACTAAAAGAATTTAAAAAATAATTTGATCCTTATTTCTCTAATAACATTCGATTTTAAAATTCCTAGTCTGTTACATAAGAGCAAGTTCGTGCGACCCAGTCGTGCATTTTATTTTATAAAGAATCTTCTTAAAACTTAACAAAAAATGAATTTGATTTTTTGAAAAAGAAAATAATAATGTTCTTTTTGAAAAATTTGATGTCTCAAAAACAGGTCAATATTTTTTTTTGAAAATTCAATTTTTATTCGTAGAATAATAAAATAAAATGCACGACTGGGTCGCACGAACTTGCTCCTATGTAATAGACTAGGAATTTCAAAAATGAATGTTATTAGAGGAAAACTGTTCATAAGCATAAATTAAATTTTTATTTTTAAATGACTAAAACAACTTCTTTAGTAGTTGGAGGTAAAAATAAGATGCCATGTGATTCAAGTAAATATATAGGTTTATGCAAGAACAAAAATTATAAGTCTTTGTATTGGTTTCTTAAAAAAATAAGATTTTTTCTAAAAAAAGTTCAAAACATATTTAAGAAAAATTTTCGTACGTCAATTTAAAGTTTTTATTATTGTTCTAATAAAAATTAAATTAAATTAAATTTACAAAAAAAAAATATTTCGCCGTTTTCGAGATATTGAATTTTCAAAAAAAATAGATTTTTTTTTTAAATTAAAAAAAAAAATATTTTTCTTAAAATTATAAAATGCAATGTTTTTTAAAATTTTTAGAAGCTTCTCTTTAAAAAATTGCATTAAAATCCGTTACGTCGATATGAGAAATTAAAAATTTTAAAAAATAGTTCTATTGTAGGTACAGTCAGTAATATATTATTATTTTCAAAATTTTTTTTTTCAATTATAGATCTTAAAAATTAATCGAAAGAAAAAAAATTTAAGCCAAATGCTCGGAACCGTTTTCGAGAAAAAGACGATTTTCGAAAACCATCTTTTAACATTTGTGGTGGGGTACCGTTAGTTTTAAGTAAAATACATTTTTTTCTCATATCTTGTAGATTATTTTAAGAAACTTTTATTTATCAAGATTTAAAAAAATCAAGCATGGGGTTTTCAAAACATTGAGTTTTCAAAACAAAAATTGGATTTTTTTTAAATCAAAAAAATTTTTTTTTTTGAAAATTTGAATACACAATAATATTGACTAGATACTGGGGAGCCTTAACATAAAAAAATGATCAAAATCGGTCGTAAGGTTTTTGAGAAAATCAAAAAGAAAAAAATGGGTTCCAAGGGGGGTACCAAAAATAATAATAATAAAATAAATGAAATTTTATGATTTTTTTTAAATCTGTGGGACAGTTTTTGAAAAAAAAAATATTTTTAAAATTTCGAAAAAAAATCGTATGACAGGTACCGTTGTTTTTGGTAAAAAAAAAAGAAAAAAGGAAAAAATTAAAACCCATTTCTACCAAGTTTGAAGAAAATCGGCCGATCCGATTAGCTTTTTTTTTTTTATAATTTACTCGCGTTCAAGAGATTATGATTACCCTTTAAATGTTTCAACACAGCGCTGGCGTGAAGTTACGGAAGAGTAAGAAGGATAGGAAAGATGTGTGGCACGATGTTGAGACTGAAGGTGGTTGTCTCAGATTTTTTATCTCCAGGGGTGGAGGCTGAACTAAAGCGGAGAACTGCCGTATCTTATTTCTATGTCCCTTATAATTCGCATTATTTTTTTTTCTTATTCGTATTCATCCTTGTTGGGCATACTAGTTAAACTCAATCACATGTTGTTAGTGTTATGCCTAAACAACATGTAATAAGTAAACAGCAACCCATTGATGACAATTTTAGAAGGTTTTTAATGGAATTAAAGAAGACATAGACGACGGCAGGGATCGAACCTGTGATAATGAGGTTGACAGGCGAGCACACAACCATCGCGCCACGGCCACCCCCTGTAGTCAAAGAGGCAGACAGACAGACAGAATTGCGAGACCCACTTTTTTGGTCTTCGCTATCATCGTAATGTCGTTGATCAAAATCTCGAGTTCGATTTTTTTACGAGTGCATAACTTGCCTAATAGTATACCTATAAGTCGCAAGTTAAAATGAATTTTATGATCATAAATAGTTTTTGTCTAATGACTTTCATTTATGAAATTCTTAGTTAATTACATAAGTTACAAGTTCGTACAACCCAGTCGTGCATTTATTTACACGCACTTTCCCGAATATGATGTTAATAGCTTAGTAAAATCTAACTTTTATTTCAAAATAGTTCAGAACGATGGTTCTTAACACTAAGGGGCTAGAAAAAGATAACAATAAAGTTAAAAAGTACCAGTTAAAAAACAGGGTCCCTGAAATTTAAGAATCGTGTGATATAGAAAACTGTTCATGGTTTTCATAGCTACCAGCATATCTGCTTCTGTTTTTTGACTGGAGGTCATTGAAGAAGTCCTGGGTTGGTTAAAAAAATTATGTAATTACGGTCTTGCTTTTCACACGAAAGAGATATAGTGTCAGTTGCTTTTGCATTTGGGATTTGATAAAGTTTTTTTTAAATCACGCGCGTAACCTTCCTTTTGTTTTATTTTAAATTGTGTTCGTCTTTTGAAATTTCACAGCGGGGCTACTTGAATCATTTTATGGAATAAGTTGTAACATATTAAAACTTACCCAGTTGATTTTTCGTTTGTGAAAAAAACGATCAAGAACGATTTTTGCTGTTACCGTTTAGTTTTTGTTCAGTTTTCTTTTCAGCCCCATTCTACCCTACCTCCCATAAAGTATTGCAGATTCAAACTTGCTGCTAAATTGAGTGCCATTAGGTGCAGATAATGTAGCTGAGTTTTAGCCTATACTAAGATAATTGACACCAGGGTCATCTACCGAACCGTTTAACTTGCAGTTTTTAGTCCTACCGTGATGTGCCAGTCTAAAGCTTGTTTTTTATGTCTATCGTTTCTTTCCCGAACTCTTTTTTTTAGAGTGAAAGAATTCGATACCAGAACTAAAATTCGAAAAATCCAGAAACGTTAATAATCTGAATACCAGAGCGATGTGCAGAACCTTAGCTTGAAAGTAAAAAGCACTTCGCAACTTCAAATACCTCAACAATAGGCCCTCAATCAAAGCCCTAACAATGCAAAACAACAAACAAAAAGTTTTCAATAACTAAAGATTAACTACTTCGTTTCCCTGGTGAGGCAGCAGCAGTGGCGGCGGTGTCAGACGCACCCCCTAAAATTTGTCACTGAGTACACTCGAACATGTAATTGAAATAATGACGCACCAAGGAACAATACAACAAGGCACAAAATTTTAAGTTTTTTTTTTCGTCGCTGACACTTTCTCCATCCAAAATTCTAAAGCTATACACTATAGGTACCCAGCCTTTGTTGCCCATCTATAATATAAGACTTCAAACATAGCGGCACTGACGTGTATGTGTGCCTGTGTGCAGGGAATTCTCCTTTGAAGCGTAACTCAAAACCTGAAATGGCCGAAAATTGAAACATCCGTTAACACAGAGCAACCGACACGACGCGACGCACGGACGGACGTCTCTCCGGCTTTCAAAACACACCAAACACAGAGGTTCATGTTCGGGTGAAAATAAAAACTCCAGCCCACCCCCGAATTGCCTTGAAGTCTGAAGTGCTAGCAAAAATGAATAGTATCGCAAAATGTCCATGTTTCCGTATACTGGACCCATAACACGAACCCAAAACACAAACACAACAACTTAGCGAAGGGAGGAAGACATGGGAACAGGGACATGTCAAAAAGGTGAAGCCGCTTCACCACTGCCACCACCATCGTAGTCGCCGCGCCGCGCATAGTCCTTCCTGTCACAACGTCCGAAAACCATTAATTATTTCCAACAGGTCTATTATTATGGCGTTGTGTTTGTCAACTTGTTCAACATTCGGAACGCTTGGTCTGGGTTTTTGTTTTTGTGTCAGGACTTCGGGTGGACCTTAGCATTCGACGTAGACACGAAATGTCCACGATGGGCAAATGGTCACATGGTCTATGCCGATGGACAACACTGACAGGCAAATAACTGGCAAATACTTTGTTACCACCAACTTACCAAAAAACCCTCGCATCAAGTATAAAATGGGTTCCCCCTCACTCACACCCCCGACCGGGGGACGCGTAGTGTTTGTATTGATATTTGGAGATAGGATAATTGGTGGCACAACAATCGTGATCACAGAGAGTGGACTGCCACAAATAATTGACATTACAATCGGCTCGGTTTCAAGTTGAAGCCGAGAGTGATTGACAAATAGTAATTTTCCTTCCACCTATAGGCATGTCGATGTGTAGTTACATTCTGGATCGATATACGATTCACTGCGAAGAAACGCTAAATAATTGTCTTCACCCAAATTCTGAGGAAAAGTTCTGTGAAGGGCGAGCGCGAAGGCAGGTAAGTTGATTCTGATTCAGATAATTTTACAACAATAATGACCCTGTAATGGGAAAATACTATATTCAAATAAAAAACGAAAACGCAAGAGAAAAGCAAAGCAATTTTGTTTTCAATTACACGGCAAAGGAAGTCCCGAGGGTTCAGCTGAGTTAACAACGTTTTATAAAGGGTGTGCCAGCATGCGTCGCGTAGTCGTCTTCTTCGTGTTTCAATCGAATGCATTGGAATTTCTTTCCTTGAGTAAGAGAATACCCATTCTTTTGATTAGTTGAAGAAACTTGTGTCCTTGTGTGAAGACCGAAGAATGCCGAGATGGCAAGGAACTTTACATTTCAGTTCAAATAACAAAGCAACAAGTTATAGGAGGATAATAAATGTAAATAAGGTTTCCCATTTGTGCTTATCGATCCTGAAAATAAAAATAAACAAAAGCTAATAAATCAAAAGCCAAAAGTAAGGAAACTTCTTCGTCCTTAAAATTGATTTTCTTTTAAGTTTTAATTTATTTTATTATTTAGCTTCATACTAGAAAGTACTTAGAATCTAAGCTTGTTTTTTTATTGTTTTTATTTAATAATTGATTCAGACCCGTAATAGGTCCACCCATGAGTTTTTTTTTTACAAAAACAGTCTTAATAATAAATTGATAAAAAAACGAGAGGTTAAGGATAAGGATGAATTTTAAAGGGAGTTTCGGAGTTAGGAAGAACTGATATGGAAGCCAAAGATGTTCTGTGAGGTATTGGCTAAACGCAACATTCTTGAGATTGGTTTAAAAGGCCGAAGTTTGTGCGTTGTTGAGAAAGGCGGAAAAGGGGAGTAGTTCAAAGGTTACTTGGGCTGGTATCAATGCGAATCATTTCCAAAAGGAAGCACAAATCAATAACCCCAGTGAGGAGCTGGTGTTCAAAGAGAATTTTTGCAAATTCACGACCTTTTAGCAGGGGTTGCAGTTGAGATTATGATACCAGGAAAGACCATTAAGGGGAACTCAGAGAAATATGCGTTGCACAGCTTCTAGAGAGTTCTGATATGGTGACCAAACATGACTAGCATATTCAAGCAGGGGTCTAAGGTTATTTTAGGAACGTAAAGGAACTTAGTGACATAAGGGTTCGAAAATTCCTTACACCTACGTCTTATGAAGCCGAGAGAAGAATTGGGCTCGTTAATCATATGATCAAAATGGGCACGAAAGCTTAACTGGCTATCGCAAATAATTTTCAAGTCTCGAATATAACTACAAACAGTAGCAACATCGTGAAAGTAATATGTTCGGGTGGGTAGCGGTACTCGCTTACGAGAGAAAGTTATGGACTGACTGAAATTCTTGTCACTCCAAGTTTGGAATAAATTAAGATCATTTTAAAGTGAAGTAGAGTCAGAGGGCGAAAACGCACAGCATGCACCTCAGATCTCTAAGACTTTTGAATTGCTAAAGGAATCGGGGACCTAGAAAAAGTTTCAACTTTACACTATTGATTGCATTAGTTTCGAATATCTCCAATTTTTTGAAGTTTAATAAGTAGAATAATTTGACATAAAACAAATAGATAAGCCCTCTATATTATAGAAAAGGTTTAACTTTTCTTAAATACACGAATACGGTAGATAGCATTTTTTAATAACGGAACCTGCAATACCAAATTTTCGAAATTTACTAAATATTTTTTTTCCCAAAAACTGTTCCACAGATTAAAAAACAAAATCAAAAAATTCTCTTAAGCTAGATAAAGGTTGAAAAAAAAAAATGATATTAATAGAGTACTTCCCATATGAAATATGTTTTTGTTTTCAATTTTCTCAAAAACGATATACACTTATTGACAAAAGTCTGCGCACACTTGTAGTTTTTGGTAAAAACACGATTATTTATTGTATTCACATCTGCTAAATTCAAAACAATGATATATTTCACTCAATTTTAATTCAAAAATTAATAAACAAATTAAATCATTAAGAAAAAAAAAAAAAGTAAAAACTAAATAACAAATTCACTTTTTACAAATTCCTTAAAAACTAAGATGACAAAAGTCTGCGTACATTAAGATATTATTATTTGAATTTTAAAAATAAGCTTCTTATTAATAAGAAGTTGTATTTCCTTTTGCCAGTAACACAGCTTTCATACTTCTTGGCATGGATTCCACAAGTTTTTTTGGTGACAGAAGGCTCAATTAAGGCCCATCCTTCTTCAAGTGCTTGCTTTAAGAGCTTCTTGTTGGTGATGTGTCTTTTCTTCAGACGCCTCTTCAGTTCGTCCCATAGGTGCTCTATAGGGTTCTTGTCAGGAGATTGGGGTGGCGTCTTTAATTGTTTTGTGTTATATAAAAGCCATTCCTGTACGACGCGAGAGGTATGTTTCGGGCCGTTGTCTTGCTGGAAAACAAACGACCCTTCTAATCCTAGATTTTGGGCACTCGTTTTTAGATTATTTTTTAGGATACCCAAGTATAAAAACCGGTCCATTATTGAATCAATACATCCCCATACGAGCACATTACCATCACCATATTTCACTGTGCCCACCATGTTAGATTTTTCTAACGCTGTATTAGGCTTACGCCTACTCTATTACTTATTGTAAATATTAAATTTACATTACATTACATTACATTACATATTCCACTACTCCGTAGATAAATCTACGAAGTAGAGACACTGAAAGCACTGGTAACTCAGACCATCGGCTTATACAATACAACAGAGAGAGAAAGACAGAAAGAAAGAACAACAGAAACACACATGTCAACAGCTCACGGTCAGTGTTGCCGCAAGCCAAAAAAAAGAGTCGCTAGATCGACCTTAAAAATCCGCTAGATATGCTAAAATTTTGAAAAAGTCACTAGAAAAAAATTTCAGTACACATATCAAAAAAAAATATATTCAGTTATAACAAAAAATTTATTTTGTATAGGTACTAAAGAAAAACTTATAAACATTAAGTTAACATAAAAAATCTTAAAAAAAAAAAAACAAAAACAAATTCAGTCTAGAAAATATTACTACTTTTCATTTTTTAAATGAAAAGTAAAGAAGTTTTAATAATAACTTCAAACACCTATTATAAAAATAATCAATCACAAATAATTATAGCCATTATAGCATCTTCATCAATTTCATTGACTTCAATATCTAAAGCATTATTGAAATTTTTGAAAACAAGTATAAATATACTTACAAAAAAAGTTAAGTTTACTCCCGAAATCTCCACTTTGGCCGATTCGACAAAACCAAACAAAAACAATTACAGTTAAAATTGTACACAAAATAAATCATATAAACGAAATGACCAGGGGCCTGTTTCAGCGATACTACATCAAGTACAATGTATCATTTTGACTGTTGTAATACATCAATTCTGTTTCATAGGTACTTTCGATTTTCAGTTGTAGTACATCAGTGTAGATATGGATGATACACTGGAATTATTGGAATAATGTATGATTCTGTTTCACAGCTTTTTGAGCTACATTGTTGTAATACAACTAACAGTAAAATCTTGCTACATTGATACAACATAAATGTTTGATGTAGAAGCTGTTTGAAAGAGTTTATAGGATATTAGATAAGTTATTAGAAAACAAAATATTTTAAAACATTATTTACGCAACAACATACGGATGCCTTTGAGACACCATGCATGATCCCAACACCATGATATCAGCTTCCATTTCCAAGCCAATGAAGAGTTAAAAGAATTTGTTGCAGGGGTGACATCGTAAATTGGTTGCAATCAATTGGATGAGCAAAAAATACTCCCAAGCGTTCAACCAAAAATTCAATACAATTTCTTGGCATTCGAAATCGCTCCACAAAATATGGATCTTCCGAATTAAAATTGATTCTTTATAAAAATATGTACATTACTTCTTCTTTCAACGTGAATATCAAATTCAAAGTCATCATCGAAAACATTTACCTATTTTTGTTAAATTAAGTTTTTTCACGAGATTTAAATTAAACAATAAAACATGAAAACTTAGCTCAAATAAAAATAAGCAGAAGAAATGTCAAATGAACTACATCAACTATGTTTTCCAGGTCATACAACACTTTCAGTTTTATGTGTGAAACAGAAAAATGTAACTGATGTAGTTGTAGGATGTAGTTGTACGATGTAATTGATGTAGTTGATGTAATAGCGCTGAAACAGGCCCCAGGTAGTCTAATTTCTAAAACATATACCCGCTCACTCGTAATCACACTCCTTTTGGTCTTATTTTGTATGGTGAAGTTTCAAATTCAGTTCAGTGGTCGTGGTAAAAAGAGAGTCAATCGAACATAAGTGCCAAACTCGAATGCCAGGGATGTAACATCATCACATGTTCTTGCAAAAAGTCACTAGAAAAGTCGCTAGAATTATCTAGTGACAAAAAATAATTTTTTGTCGCTAAACTTTTGAAAATTCCGCTAAATATAGTGACAAAGTCACTAAAACGGCTGCACTGCTCACGGTTGGTATTTGAACGGTCCTCCATCCAAGTACTAACCGCGCGCAACGATGCTTGATTTCGCTGATCGATGGGAAGCGATGCTTTCATCAGAGCCAAGGCCGTTGACTAATGTTAAATTTACATTCATCACTGAATTTATGACCTTTTGCCAAAACTAAATTCCATGATGTTGATGAGAATTACCGAAGTCTAGCCGTTTTTTCCTGTTGACTTGACTAATGTGGGGTTTTTTTCTGGCCACTCTACTGCGAAAACCTTTTCTTCTCAACACTCTTCGCACAGTGTTTCCATCACAAGATTTACCCGTATCCTCTAGCATCTCTGCTTTCAGTTCTGATGCGGTCAACCTTGGATTTTTGGTAATTTTTCGTGCTATAAGACTCTCTTCGCGAGCGGTTAATATTCGTGGACGTCCTGATCGGCGGCGGTTAGAATTCAATGATCCTCTTTTTTTTTATAGTTTTTAAGTATCTATTGTTTGGATTGTGGAATGTCGTCTTCCAATAAGCTTTCCAATTTCACGCAATGATTTTCCGTCCGGATAGTACTTAATTACAAGTTCCCGCAGAGCTTTGGAAAGTTCCTTGTTTTTTTCGCTCATTTTAGACACAGATCACTAAATATTCAAAACGAACTAAACTTTTTTCTTAGACCATATGCCAAAGCACCTATAGATGAAATTTACTACAAAAAAAATATTTTGGGACCGTTACACTGAAAGAGATAACACTTACAGATTGTGTACGTAGACTTTTGTCACTTTGTAAACTCAGAAATTGATAAATTAGTCAACCGTTATTCTCAAGTGTGCATAATTTGGGGAACAAAATCTGCGCAGCGTAAAGCTGGAAACATGAAGAAAAATTAACATGCATAACTGTTTCTCTTTAAGCAACTTTGTTCGCATGTTCTTAAAAAGACTTGTGAATTTTAAGGTGTACGCAGACTTTTGTCAATAAGTGTAAGTGATTTTGATCAATTTTTGTATGCTAACGCCCCTTAATAATGTTTTGGCACAGTGGAAGCGTTTTAGGAAAGTTGGAGAAGATTTATAAGAAGATACCGATGCACATTAGTTTTCAAAGTCTGAATATTATAACGGGAGGGAAATTTAGAATCGAGTAAGGCATTCCAAATTCGTGCAGTGCGGCTGAAAGAATCACTGGGCTTAACCATACCTCCGATATTGGGCTCAAGGGTAAACTGATGGGCATTCCCCGAGGCGCGAATATTAAGGTTGAATTTTCTAGGGGGGAAATGCAACTGACTATTTTAATTTAAAAAAAAGAAGTTGTTTGAATTCTGAAAACAAATTTTAAAATTTTTGTTTGAAATCTTGATATTTCGAAAACCACATGATCGAAAAAAAGTTTTTTTTATACAAAGTTAACAAAGTAGAAGAAAATTGTTGTTTTATCAAAAAACTAACCATTTAAATCGCCGTATTCAAGTGCCGTATACGCCATTTTTACATATTTGCGAAATCGCAATATTTTTTACACAATATCTTATCTTAAATCCTCTTTTAACTATCGTTATCGTCATCAGATATCCTCAAACGGTTTTAGTTTTCAAAAAATTAAACTTTTTGTAAAAAATGAGTTTGCCGTATATGCCATTAAAATCAAAGGATCCTTTTATGTACACAAACCTTAAGAAACGCTCACAAACAGCATTCCAATAATAAATAAATCAAAGAAATTTCCCTTCTTTCAGTTAATACGTTTTGCTACAGAAGTTCTTACTTCTTAGTTAAAAGTTTTTTTTTTTTTTAAATACAATTTTAATTCATAATTCTAAAACGCAGTTTCACAGACAGTGGGCGTTTAAACCACACTATTACTTTAAACTTCAGTTCAAGAATAAATTTGGTTTCACAGTGTCATTTAAATCTTGAACGGTGTTCATTCTCTAGGTTAAATGACACTATTCTGCCGTTTAAACCTCATTCAGCAACCACTTCACACATTTGAAAATATAATTTATTTTCATTTTTTACTTGCGACTCATAGGTATTATAAGGCAAGTTATGCATTCGTAAAAAAAATCGAACTCGAGATTTTGATCAAAGTTGACATTACGATGATAGCAAAGACTAAAAAAGTAAAAAAGTGGGTCTCACAATTCTGTCTGTCTGTCTGTCTGTCTGTCGGTTCGACTACAGCCTAAACGGCTAGGCCGATTTTCTTCAAACTTGGTAGATATGGGTTTAAATTTTTTCCTCCCACCCTTTTTATTTTTTTTAAGATCAAAAATAACGGTACCTGCCATACGACTTTTTTTCGAAATTGTATGAATATTTTTTTTTCTCAAAAACTGTCCCACAGAATTTTTAAAAAAAAATTTGAAAAATTTCCTTTGGTTAAAACTAGCTAATGGTTGAAAAAAATCTCAAAAAATTTTAATTTTTGGTAGCCCTCCGGGGTCCATTTTTTTATATAAATCATTTTTTTAATGCTAAAACTCCTCTAAAGTTTGAATTTTATTAAAAACATATTCAAATTTTTAATTTTTTATTTTTTGGATTTGTAAAAAAAAAATTCAAATTTTTTTTTTAGAAACTCAATATTTCGAAAACCCCAAGATCGATTTTTTTCAAACTTGACAAAAAAAAGTTTTTTAACATAATCTACAAGATTTAAGAAAAAAAAAATTGTTATATCTAAAACTAACGGTACCAGACAAATTTTAAAAAATGGTTTTCGAAAATCGTATTTTTCTCGAAAACGGTTCCGAGAATTTTGCTTAATTTTTTTTTTTCTTTTGATTAATTTTATCGATCTATAATTTAATAAAAAAAATTAAATCTAGATATTACTGACTCTACCTACAATATGTAGAACGATTTTTTCGAATTTTGAACTTCTCATTATCGGCAATACGGATTTTAATGAAATTTTTTATAAATAAGCTCCTAAAAAGTTTAAAAAACATTGCATTTCAAAACTTAAAAAAAATATTTTTTCAATTTTTAGAAAAAAAGTATTTTTTTTTTGAAAAATTCGATATCTCAAGAACGGCTTAGTATATTTTTGGAAATTAGACTCATATTCCTACAATAATAAAAACTTAAGGTTCGCGTACCAAAAATTTTTCTTAAAAATGTTTTAAAAAATTTTTACATAAACGCTTATTTTTTTAAGGAACCATTACAACGACTTATAATTTTTGTTCTAGCATAAATTCATATTTGCATAGCATTCTGTTTTTATCTCTTACTACTAAAAGAATTTAAAAAATTCATTTTATCCTTATGAACAGTTTTCTTTAATAACATCCGTTTTTAAAATTCTTAGTCTATTACATAGGAGCAAGTTCGTGGGACCCAGTCGTGCATTTTATTTATTTTTGTTCCTGTCACAGGTGACAACTGAAACAAAGCAAACTTTCCTTGATTGTTTTTTCTTTGATTCAGATAGAAAGAGAAGACAATTTACTTAAACTACGTTCAATGAACTGAAGCTCCTCAGATTAGGCTGTGAAACCGGACGAGTTGAACTTCAAATTTAAACTTCAGTTCAGGTTCAGCTGACCTTAAGTTTAAACTTCCACTGTGAAACTGGAGCTAAGAGTTACATATTCAAACATTCCATTTTGTATGTTATTTTTATAGAAAAACTTTTTACAAACTTGATAAATACTGTCATGTTTTTGAATGTAAAAATGAGAAGTTTGCTTTTTTTTAGTGAAGCATTTACTCGCCTACGGTGAATCGAGACTTGTTTTACGAATTTACGGTCAAAGTTTGGCCTTTCTTTGGCCCCTAGGCTCCAGAATGATTTGTGAATTTTTTCTGTTTTGTTGAGACACATTTTTTGAACAAAAGTAAAAACAAATATTCTTAGGTACATGCTTCCAACAGTTTTGTTTTTTGAATACTTTTTACTCTTAAGCTCATACACTTTTATCCGGATTCTCGCAAACGTTTCCGAATATGTCGGTTCCACATTTGAGCTTTGAGGGTTGAGCTTTTTGCAGTCCTATAGTTTTTGGTTAAGAAAAATGTTGGCTTGTTATTTAGAACTTATACTTTCTGATTAAATATGATAGAATACTAATTTTGTATACCAAATTGCCATCCGGTTGATCTGGAGGAATAATCATTATCTGTGTATTCCGTAAACTCGTCTACTTTTGGAACCAACTCGCCAATTTATCTAAGACAACAAAAAACTCTTCAATAAATACCTACATAAATCCATCTATCTTAGACGTTGATGGGCTTATTGTTGTTAGTCACCTAATTTTATGAGCCAAAATGACCGGGTGATTTTCTTAAAACTTTGTACAAAGATTTTTTTTAAGTATTCCCCCGACCCTTTTCTCTCTTTTTTTTAACAGCAAAAACAATGGGATACGATTTTTTTACGAAATTAATGCTAAATATTTTTTTTTAACAAATAGCTCCATAGATAGTGAATTAAAAAAAAATATTTCATTAGAAACTAGCTAGCTTAAAGTTGAAAAAAAAATCAGAAAGATGATTATCTGATCAATATTTGTATGCTTTAGCTTCTAAAAAGATTGAATAGCATTGTGTATTATAATCGTCATAAATTTAGCTCATTTTACGAGAATTCAATTTATTACTCAAAGATCACATGTTTAATTTTTCTAAAACTTGACACATTAGGTAATCTTATTAAATAGAATGCACGGCTGGATTGTATGTACCTGCTCTTATGTAAAAAAACACTTTGGAATTTAGATATTTGTTTAAAAATAAATGTAAAACATGGATTTAATAAGATACAAATTTTCAAATGCATGAAATTACCTTATGAATTTTAGGAAAGTATGAATTTACTCAAAGAAAGTTTAAAAATCGTTTTATTATTAATATAATTTTTTTTATAACAAATTTCTTTAAAATTTTTTAAGAAAAAAAATTGGGATGTTTTTTAGTAATATAGATGTTGGGAAATAATTTCAAAAACTAATCGTTCACACGTTTTGAAGATATTGATTTTTCAAAAAAAAAAAAAACTTGGATTTTTTTTTTAAAAAGGCCAAAAAATATTTTTTCGAATATTTTCGTACACAATATTATTTTAAATTTAAAGGAGCCCCTGTATGAAAATTTTGGTCAAAACCGTAAAAGCCATTAATGAGAAAGTAGAAAATAAAAAAAAACGGTTCCATGAAAGGTACCGTTAATAACACTTTTTCTTAAAAAACTTTTCAACGAAAACGTAGTCTATGCCAATAATAACACACTTAATTTTTTTTTATCAAAATCGTTAGATTCGTATCGTTTTCGAGATAACTCATATTTAGCATAACGGGTGCATGGCAGGTACCGTTAATTTTAGAGCTAAAAAAATTTCAATTTGTCTTCTAGGGAATCACAGAAGACCATTAAATAGATACCGAGTTTAAAGAAAATAGCTCCGGTTCTTTAGGCTGTTGGTTTATGTACAGACATACAGATATACTGAAGCATGTTTTTTATGTACTAAATTTCCTTACAATTTTTATTAAAAAAAAATCAAATTGTCAGTATTTAATGATAATATCTTAAGACGAAATTTCAAAATTTAATTGTGGACCCGTTTTCAAGATATTGATTTAAAAAAAAAAAAGATTATATTTTTTTTTAAATCTAAAAACTTATTATTCGAAAATTTTTCAAAACAATAGTTTTGTAGATCCTGTATAAAAGTTTTGGTTAAAATCGGAAGATCCTTCAATGAGAAAGTCGAAAATAAAAATTCGGTTCTATGACAGGTTACGTTAATACCATTTTGTCCTATTTTTTTTTGCTAAAATGTAGTCCATACCTATAATCAAACTTATTTTTTTTTTATTTAAAGCCATTTTAGAGATACATAAGATTTCACATAACAGCTAGCTGTATGGCAGGAGCCTTTTGTTTTGGAGCTATAAAAATAATTCAATTTCTCCTTTTGGGAATCACTGAATACTCTTAATTACCAAGTTTGAAGAAAATACCTTAAGTTGTTAAAGTTGTAGTTCAAGGTACAGACAAAGGGGTGGAATTGCAGGACCCACTTTTTTCGTGTTCTCCATCATCGCAATGTCTACTTTGATCAAAATATTGAGTTCGATTTTGTAACATTTTGTATAATTGCTTAATTTTTCCGATCTTTAAAAGATATTGTTTTTAACATAAAATCATTTTTGTTATTTATGTACATTAACTCTTAAAACAGAAGCTTTTAAAAAGCTTAAGAAGAATTGCATTTTTTAACGCCATCAGTACTGCTTAATGCAAGCATTTGTTACAATATTTCTTTTCTCTTCGGGTTTTTCACCTTTAGATACTGGGAAACATCAGCTTGTCACAGTCATCATTTAGCGTGGTGTTAGTTGTTAGTGAATAAATATACATACATATAGCCTAACACTCTACTAAAAAACGAACAAATATGACAAACAAAGAAATAATAAATATTAATCTACTATCTGTAGCTACAAAAATAACTACAAGTCAAATAATATTAGCTATAAAAACAATAACGTTACGAGTAATTTCGAATACTTAATGAGAATGCCCATACAACCTGTGCTTAAGTGTAAGCTTTGAGTAACTTAAATCGAAAACATCATGGTTTATATTAGCCTCATGTTTCATACGTGTCAAAGGCTCATTGAGACCATAATTGGTACGGTGGAAGTCTATGTGAAAAATTTCAGAGTTCCGAGAACTGTGGCTTCTAGCTTTAAAATGAATTTGTTCTAGAAGAACCGGTGAATCTATGGAACCAACCAAGAGCTGGTATAAAAACATAACATCGCTGACTTTCCGGCGTTTTTCTAGAGAATTCATGTTTAAAAGAAGAAGGCGACTGCTGTATGGAGGAAGATGATTTGGGTCACTCCAATTAAGATGACTTAATGCGAAGCGTACATATTTACGTTGGACAGATTCGATTCGATCAATGTGTATTGAGTAAAGTGGCGACCATACAGAACTAGCATATTCTAATTGGGGACGAACAAAGGTGTTGTACAACGAAGATGTTACAAGACTACAAGAAAATTCCTTACTCCAACGTTTAATAAATCCAAGCATTGAGTTTGCTTTACTGACAATTTTCTCAATGTGGAGTGAAAAGTCTAGATTTTGCGAGAAGTGAACGCCCAGGTCGCATGTTGTTTCTACCTTACTTAGAATGGCTTGATTTATGCTGTAATTGTAACATATTGGGTTTTTTCTTCTAAAGAAGGACATTGATTGGCACTTTGAAAAATTTAGAAAAAGATTGTTATATAAGCACCATTCAGAAAACATATTTATGTCATTTTGAAGAGAAACACAATCGGATTGGCTTCTGATCATTTTAAATAATTTAATATCATCTGCGTAGATAAGAACCCTACATGATTTTACAATTGAAACAACATCATTGATTGATATTATGAAAAGAAGTGGACCAAGGTGACTACCTTGTGGAACACCAGAGTCAGCATTAATTGGATCAGAAACGATTCCTCTAAAAAGAACTTGGTATGTCCTTCCCTTCAAATAAGACCTGATCCATTGAACGAATGCAGAAGGGAATCCAAGAGATGAAAGCTTAAATAATATTAGACTATGAGACAACTTGTCGAAGGCCTTACTGAAATCTGTATAAATACAGTCAACTTGATGACCATCCTCGATAGTTTTATTTGTAAACGACGTGAATTCAACGAGATTAGTAACAGTAGATTTCTTTTTCATAAACCCATGTTGCTCGCTCGCAAGGAAAGGTTTGCAGCTGAAATAAAAACTCTTAAATATGATAGCTTCGAATAGTTTCGGTAAGCAAGAAAGTTTGGCTATTGGTCTATAATTAGAAATATCACCGCGATTTCCTTTTTTGTGAATTGGTATAATGAATGAATTTTTCCAAATTTTAGGGAAAACAGCTTGTTATCAATGATATCAAAAATAAAATGCACGACTGGGTCGCACTTGCTCCTATGTAAGCAACTAAGAATTTCAAAAATAAATGTTTTTAGAGAATAAAAAATTTGAATTTTTTTTTTAAAATCCAAAATATTTGTTTGGAAAATTTGAATATTCAATAATGCTTGAACTGCTAGGGAGCCTTAGCATAAAAAAATCAAAAACCAAAAAAATGGTTCCGTAAGGGGTACCAAAAATAACTATTTTTTGAAAAAAAATTTTTCATCCATTTCCTAGCTTTAATTAAATGAAATTTAACTAAATTGCGAGACCAACTTTTTTAGACTTCGCTATCATCGTAATGTCAACTTTGATCAATTTTTTTTTTCCGAATACATAACCTGCCTTATAGTATCTACCTACATATAAGTTGCAAGTAAAAAATATGGTTTAGACTTGAGAAAATTTTATTTTTTTTCGAAAATTCGATATCTCAAAAACGGGGCAGTGAATTTTTAATAAAAATATTAAAAACTTAAAACTGATCCTTAAAATTTTATTTAAATGTATTTTTGAAAAAAAAAAAAAAACTACAATGATTTAAAAATTGTATTCTTCCATGAATTCGAATTTGCTTAAGAAATCATATATGATATTTTTTTTTAATTTAATAAATATTTTGCGATAAAAAATACGAATTTCATGGTTTTGATTATTTTTCTCTTAAGACATCCATGTTTTCGTGTATAGACAATTTTTATAATTCCTTAAATATAAGAACAGTTGTTTCATTATTTGCTCAACTTGTGCTGTATTGTGCCTTTATGGTGTACTGTATTTAACTTTTGTTAAAATTGTGCTCAAGTCCTTGTGTCAAGTAGCAAAGTTGCAGCATTTTGTGAGGCATGAAAAAACCAACTTATGTTGTATTGTGGCCAAGTTATGCTGAGAGATTTTTTTTTTGTTCATGCTCACAAGATGCACAAGATTGTAAAAGTTTGACAAAATACATTTGCTTTTTTACTAATATCCAAAATGGCGTTGCCAATATCACTAAGCGCAAAATTTAATTTCAATTTTGTTCTTAAAAGTTAGAAATTTGATTTTTTTAATCTCTTCACCACAATAACATCACAAGTTGAAGAAATTAAAAAAGCATAACATTTTTTTTTTTTTTGTTTTTATTTTTGGACCAAAATGACAGTGCTTCCTTCACAGACATTAAAGACCGTCACACATTTATATATTAATGGCTAGGTAGTTTTGACGAAGTCCCAAAATGATTAGTTGTTTCTGGTAGTTACTCAGTCCAGATCTAATTTCTTTTGTGGAGAAAACATTCAGCTAAGTAACTTTTAAAATTGGTTGTCATGCAATTTGTAACCACCCGCAACACCCAATCCACACAACCACACATCTTAACGCACCTGCCCGACCCTAGGTATACAGATTTGTTAACAACAACCACATCAACGAAAACCATCACGATGGTGCTCTCAGATGGAAGCACAAGGTAATGCAATAACAGAAAGAAGACGCATCACCGGTAGGTACACGCGCCCCGCTGGAAACACAGATCACACCCCTTCATTAGTGGCGCTCATGTGGAAAATTATATTTTTCGATTTATATACTGTCATTTTAATAGCGAGGGTTGGACGGGCCCCAGTCACAGACAGACTCACTCACAGTTACATTATTTACACATAGAGCAAGAGTGTGGAAAATTTTAATATAAATATATATCTCGGATGGATCTCGAGTTCATCTTTCGGTTTGGTTTTGCTTTGGGTTGAGTAATATTAAATCGAATCCAATTTCAAAGGGATTCCCAAAGTAGCTCATTTTATTCGAATTCCTTGTTGAATGCGTCCTTTTTTTTCTCTATTTATTATTTTACGAGTAAATGTGAAAGTAATTATCTTTTGAGAAAGAAGAAATTATTCCCAGTTGTGAAGGAGGTAAAATATAGAAGATATATCCCACCAGCGCAGTATCGGTGTAAGCTATATCTACGGTCGAAAATGTTATTTAAAAAAATACCAAACAAATTCCTTGTTGCTTTTTTAAATTGTATATTTTTCTATTAATTTTATTAAGTTATGAATTGGATTACTTGTAAGCCTGATTTGGGTGCTTAAAAGTTTTCATAGATCGTAGATCTTAAGGGAGCAGTCTATTCTTATTTTTGGGGACAAATGGGTTTCATAAGTGTCAGCACCACGCTGGGCATAAGCCTATCAGGTGTACTAAGGTTTCCAACCTTACAAATAAAAGAATACTTTTCTAGGATTGCATCTTCTTTCAAACATTTAGGTCATTATAGTAATTTTTTTTCAGATTTTGTGACTCCGAAACAGCTTTATCAGAATCAATGCAACTTGTCCAAATTCAGGTCCTTATTCCATAGTTTTGCTAAATGTTCTATGTAGCTGTCAATTATTCCAAGATGAAAAATATTTAAAAATGGTTTAAGTACTCACACACCATAAGCCTCCAGTCCATCTCTTTTCGAATAGCTATGTTTTATAAATTAATCCAGAGGGCCTAGTTGAATTCAGCATTAAATTAAATCTCAAAATGTATGGAAAAGTGTAAACTTTATCCATTTTCTCCGATCCCGAGTAGGCTGCTTCCAGGCATGGGGTTGGGTATTAGGCCGGAGCGCTGATGTATGGGGAAGAAATTAAATTGGAATATTAAAAACATACCCCCCGCAAAAGTTGTGTCAAGTTTTTTAATATTTTTAAGATATTTTTTTATTTTTAAAATGACCACTAGGGGTCGCGCATCGCAATTTAAAAAAAAAAAAAAAAAAATTAAATATATTACGAGTATATACCCCTTTATAACTTCGTTTGGGTCATTTAATTGGCTTTAAGAGCACTTGTTACTTTTTTAAATGTCCACTAGGGGGCGCGCACTTCAATGAAAGAAAAAACAAAACCATACGTGGTAGAACAAAACAAACGCCCTTAGTATCTATTAATTTTAGGAAACGCTTTTATTTTTTAAAATTCTAGGTTATAAGAAAACCAAGTACAATTGTTGTATTTTTAATTTGTTTTTTTTTTTTTAAGTTTTATTTAATATATTTTTTTTTGTTTCTATATTTGGAAGTTCTTTTCGTGAAATTAAAGTATTTTTAATGACTCCATCCCTGTTCTTAAATCCACAAACAGTTTGGGAAGCTTCAGTCACCAGCTTAACCGCTCTTTCAACTGCTTGGCTGTGACAAGGAAACTGTTTTAAAAAGTTAGATTTGGTAGTTTCTTTTTGTCCCACAATATCCCAAAGCAGTGTTGCCATAAGATATTTTTGGAAATCGGGAGATTTCCACATCAGAAATCGGGGAAATCGGGGAATTAGAAGTTGAAATAATTTTACTTTTTAAAAAAAAAAATTCTTCATCAATTTATTTGAGAAAAAGCTCTCAACATTAGTTGAAGAGTTTAATAATGTTAATATCGATGAAATAAAGTAAGCCATCAATGGAAAGGCCAAACTTTGATTGCCCCTTTTGATTGAACAAACAATTTTCCAAAATATTTCAATTTTAATAGTATCAAAGCTTTCATATATTAAGCTTTTAAAGTCAAGATTACTTATTTCTCTATATTCACAATCGATTCGCTGCATATCAGAATAATGAATAATACTCGTATTAGGAAATAAGTTAAAAAGATTACTTAGTAGATCAATTTGTTTATTTACAGTTTGTTTTAGTTTTAATAAGGTCAAAGCCTGAAAATTTTTATTTTTAAAATCAAACCTATGTATGTAATATTTGCTTGCAAAGTTCAACGTAAACGCTTATACAGCTGTTTTTAAATCGTTCAACTTCAGAGCTTGAAATAAGATTTTTGTCCCATTGTAACTTAAGATCGCTCCCGAGGTACAAATTATCATTGCTTATTATATTGTAGGTACAGTCTGATTTTAACATTTCACTAAAAGATAAAGAAAATGGATCTACATTTATATTATTAGTGTAATTGAAAATATTAACAAGAACTTAACTACCGACACGCATCGCCCCACACCAAATCAAACAAGATAAAGAAGAAGAAAAAATTTAATCTTGGTTGTGTATAGTTCACATTGTATTTTTGTCAAAAAATCGACGTAAGATGAATTGAATTTAACAAAAATTGCGTATTGACAAGGTCCTCACAGTCAACTGATGAGTCCATGTGAGATCGCCGGGACGAAACGCCAATTTTTTGAACTAAAGGCCAAGAAAGCTATTTTGAAGAAGAAGAAAGATAATGACAACGACGTTAACAATAATTGCAAGGAATATGCTTTCATACTAAATTTAAAAAGAGAAAACCGTAAGTTAGGCACTGCCAAAATTTTTAGTAAAATAATAAATTATGTTCATTCAAGAGCGGAGAAAATATCTGAACGTATTTTTAAATTTAAAATCGGGAAAAAGTGCACTATTAACATCAAAAATCGGTGTATCGGAAATAGGTCTAGAAATCGGGAGAAATACGATAAATCGGTGTTTCTGGCAACACTATCCCAAAAGTCTTCTTCGGTAAAATCTTTTAGTACTGGAGGCTCAGTTAAACGGTGATTTTCAGTTTTCCACCAATCTATTAACTCGAAATATTCACCTGCTTCGAATTGAAAGTTTGGGAGCTGAAACTTTCGGACAAATTCTTGACTGGTGTTGCTGTTGACTGCTGCTCTAGCCTTAAGTACGCGGCGAAGACCTAGCTCTCGAATATTTTTGCGGTCATCGAACAACATAGCTACTAAAATGTTTTCGCAGTGTCCAAAATATCCATTCCGTGCGAAAACACCATCTACGATTCCTTTCAAATCATTTGGCAAATACCTTGTCAACTTTATAGATTTGAAAAAATGTTTCGCACCATACACGAAAGAAGGTTGAGATTTTATGTCAAACCACATTACTGCGTACACTTTAGTAATATACTCAACTATTTGCTTTAATGGCTTATCCGGGGATTGTTTTGCAACATACACTCGAAGAATGCGGTTACCAGTCGTAAGCCATCTCGAATGTACCATTGTTCCAGGGTGGGTTTTTCTCGAAAATTGGGCCTTCTCGGACACCATCGTTATGGCTTTGCATATTTCATAAAAATACTTTTGGTCCGAGCTCAGAAAAGCCGGTAAATTTATTCGAACTGCTTGATACTGAACGACGCCTAAATTTTGACAGTTCTTTAAGTCCTTTCCAATTTCTCCGGAGTATGCGCTTGGCCCAGTTGTTTTACCGTACAGTTTCTCAAACAAGTGTCTCAAAGGTAACTCGTTGGCATGAAGTAAGCAAATAGACCATTGCAAAGGTCGCTGTATTTTCGTCTCAATTTGCCGAATGATTCCACCTCTTACCCCGGTATTAACATTGGTACCGTCGCATCCAATAAGTCTGAGACTATTTACTGATATACATGATTTTCCCAAGAAGTTTAGTATCTCATTGGTTATTTTCTCTGCTTTTCCGTTGTGTGGTGTGATATGACCCAGGTACTGGCTATCAGGTTCTCCAATCAACACAATATGCTCTTCAACCACATTGCCTTTGGCTGTTTTTGTGATTTTTTGCGACCGTCGAAGTAAATGCCCACGGGATGCCGGTTAGAACTCTGATCCACTTCCATTCTTTGTTTGGATCTCTCCCTCCTTATTTTGCTTCTATCAACAATATTTGACCAATCCATATCATTAATAACTCCATAATCCGTTAAGACGGCTGTAACAATAGTTGCTGTTGCCCTATCAGATATCTTAAATCTGTCTGCGACCTTCGCAACGTTCGGGAGAGATTTACGATTTAAATTACAAACCGCTTCATTCTCTAAACGTGGTTTTTTTTTCTGGCGAGGGTGACATTGAGATCACAGATTCGATGTCGGAATTAATTTGGGTTCCATCGTCTTCGGTTATACATTCAGCTTGGGTGTTCAAAGTGTCTGAAGGTGAAGATGTAGAGCTTGCAAATCTTCTTGCGAGAGATCTTTGGAGCTTAATGGTTCCAGGAACATCAACTGTCCCAATAGCCATTTTTCTTTGAGATCTTTGATCGTCCAGGAAGGAGCGTTCTTTTACCGGAACTTTTTTGTCTTTTGGACAGGAACCACATTTAAAATCAACGCACTTACAAGCACTAATGTCAAAGAGTCTTTTGGCATCAGTTTTGAATTCCTTTAATTGTTGTTGAAATGCATTGCTGGTTCTTCTGGCTTTCGGTGTTTTTATGAGAGCACTTCTTTTATCGTTGAGTTTATGAATCATTTTTTCAACACTGAACTTACCAACTGTTGGAATTGAAGAAATCACGTATATTTCCATGACCTTCGTAGCTGCGAGCGATATTCGCTTCATCGATGAGTTTTCTTCATCTTCGAGGAAGGTATCCAAGATTCTATTGGTTGGAGAAATGTTTTAACTTCGTTTGATAGGGCCTGATCAATTGTCAACGTGATATTCTCTTTTGACTACATCAACATCTTTTTAACTTTTGCGATACTATTTATAAACTGTATGGCAATAAAATCGAACTAAGAATTTTGATCAAATGATAGGGAATACGGCAAAAGTGTGTTTCTAAACTCTATCTTTCTGTCAGTTCGATTACAGCCTAAGCAGCTGGGCCGATTTTCTTTAAACTTTTTAAGAATCTTAAAATATATGTTTTTTTTTTTCTCAAAAAATATTCGATATATTTAAACAAAATCCATGAAATTTCATTCTGTAAAGTCAAGGTTATGTTAAAAAAATAAAATGCACCACTGGGTCGCAGTAAAAGACTAAGAATTAGAAAAATAAGCTTTTATACCCAAAATTTTTAGAACATTTTTAAGAAAAAACTTTGGTACGCCAACTTAAAGTTTTTAGTTTTGTTCGATTAGAAACTGAATTTTCAAACAAAATTATTGACCCCTTTTTTGAGATATGTCAAAAGCCGGCTGTCAGATGAGAAAGGAGAATACATCGAAAACATAGAAGCCCTGAATATAATTGCCAGCCATCAACATACTGATTAATTAAAGCCACAACAATATCGTATTCCAGTGGATGTCAAACTTTTTTATTTTCTTTTCAAAATTTCCTTCAATTACCTAACTTATTCTTTTCTTTTTACATTTTTCTTTTTTTCTTTTATCTTACTCACCTAAGTTCTCTTTTTTTACATATTTTGTTAATTAGTTTAATAAATTATATCTTTTTCTTAAACTCATTGGTAAATTATTATCTTTCTCTTTCTTTTGTTTTTCTTTATATTATTACCTTTTCATTAAAAGAAATTCTGTACTACTTTACATCTCCACTTCTTTAAAACTTTTCACAGACATACGAGTATATATACATTAAATATTAATTTCGGTTTCTTTATGGATCAATCTGCAATTGGTGGAGTTTCCTTGGGCGGTGGTGGTGATGGAATTTTGCGATCTATGGTTAAAATTTTAAGTAACCAAGTTTTAGGACTACAGGTGTGTCATCTGAACGCACAGAGTTTATATTGCAAAATTGATGAGTTTAGGGATGTGTTTGAGGGTTCTAATTGCCATGTCATCTGCATCAGTGAAACTTGGTTTTCAGAAGATAATAATGACGCGATGTATAGCTTGAACGGTTTTAAGCTTTTTCGTGCTGACAGACAAGCACGACGAGGAGGAGGAGCTGCAATCTATGTTCGCAATGGTATAACGTGCAAATTAAATTGTAGATCGGATGCGAGTAGTGGGATGGATTATCTATTTCTAGACATTATAAGTGAAGAATATTCTTTGCTTGTAGGGACTGTTTATAGACCTCATCATAATTTGGATGTTACCCCTTTGTTTACACTCTTAGAAGCAATCTCACTGCCGCCATCTAAAATTATTATCTGTGGAGACTTCAATAGCAACCTTCTTGTCGAAACTTCCCTTATTGATGGAATGAGAGCTATTAATTTGTTTCCGATCAACACAATTAGTGCAACCCATTTCATTAGAGAGTCGCAAACCCTTCTTGATGTTTTCTTCGTTAACGACATTAGTGATGTTTTACTATATGATCAGTTGTCTGCACCTGCCTTTTCCAAACACGATCTCATTTATTTAACTTTTGATTTTCAAATTAATAGCACTGAATCTTCTTTTGACTATAGAGATTTTATTCGTGTTGATTACACTCGTTTAGAAGCAGACACTCAACGAATAGAATGGGGGCGTATATTTTATATGAATTCTCCCAACGATCAAATAGAGTTTCTCAATACTAATATTTCTAGCTTGTTTAACAGTAATGTTCCACTTAGATCTAGAATAATAAAGCATGGTCAACGTCCTTGGTTTTCCAACGAAATTCGAAGCCTCTTGCATATGAGGGACCAGGCATACATTGAGTGGAAACGTTATAGATTAGAATATCACCTTCAAATATATCGTACTTTTCGCAACCGAGTCGTCTGTAAAATAAGAAAAGCTAAGACAAGTTTGTATATTAAGAAGTTAGGATCACCAGTCAATGGGCGTCAATTATGGAAAAATATAAGAGAAATGGGCTTAGGTAAACAAAATAAAAATCTCGATGAGAATATTGATTTGGAATCTCTCAATCAGAATTTCGTTACTCTCCCATTCCCTACTCTTACTAACCTTTCCTCCGATCCAATGGATTTTCCTGATGAACTCATCTCAGACAATTTATTTGAATTTATTGGTATAGATAGTGCTGATGTAGTTGAAAGCTTACTCTCCGTTAAGTCCAATGCAGTTGGCATTGACAATATACATCCTGTGTTCGTCAAGTCAATCCTACCTCTTATTCTGCCATACATTACGCACACATTTAATACAATATTAATGACAGGAATATTTCCTACTAAATGGAAGTTAGCAAAAATTTTACCCATCCAAAAAGGTCGCAACGCTAATGATTATAGACCAATATCCGTACTCCCATATCTATCTAAAATATTCGAAAGAGTTGTGCAAAAGCAAATAAATGTCTACTTAAGAACCCATAATATTCTTTCACCTAAGCAATATGGCTTTCGACAACAGCACAGTTGTACCACCGCAATCATTAACGTTGTTGAGGATATACGATTAGCTTTGGACAGTGATTGTGTTACTTTCTTAGTACTTTTGGATTTTTCCAAAGCATTCGATACTGTGGATCACAATAACTTATGCCATAAGCTTTCTACAATGTATGGTTTTTCTTCTTCTGCTGTACGTTTAATGTCATCTTATCTGCGGCACAGAGAACAAGCTGTGTCAGTCAAAAATATGATATCGAATTTTCTACCAACCACTCGAGGAGTCCCACAGGGATCGATTCTGGGACCTCTTCTCTTCTCTTTTTATATTAATGAACTTCCTACAAAGGTCACGAGATCTTCCATCCAAATGTATGCTGATGATGTGCAGCTTTTCAAAAGTTGTCCTCTTGGACTAATTGAAGATTGTGCATATGATATAAACAGGGACCTTGAGGATATTTCCTATTGGTCAGATTGTAACGGACTGTTCCTTAATCCTCTTAAGTCGAAATGCATCATTATAAGTAAAAAGCTTCTGAACCTAGACTATTTTCCTGGCCTATATCTAAATGGCCTACCGATCGCTTTCACTCAATCAGCAAAAAATCTTGGAATGGTCTTCAACAGAACACTGACCTGGGACACACACATCAATGTCACCGTGGGTAAAGTTTATGGTGTGCTTCGTGCGTTATGGTCCTCACAGTATTACACTCCTTTAAAAATCCGCTTAATGTTGGCCAAAACACTTATCGTTCCAATACTAACATATGGATGCGAAGTATATAACAACTGTGATGCCGTCAGTAGGAGAAAGCTGAACGTTGCATTTAACAATACAGCTCGGTACATATTTGGCCTGCGTCGCTTTGATCGCATATCTAGCTTCTCAGTACAAATTTTTAATATGTCATTTGACCACCTCCTTCGTTATAGAACCCTCATCTTATTATTTAACATAATTCATACGCAGCAACCTTGTAGTTTGTTCAATAGGATTAGATTTACCTCCTTCAACAGATCCCGAATACTGATACACCCTCGATATTCTTGTTTGACCTCTGCGCGACAATTTTTCATCAGCGCCATTCGTCTTTGGAATCTGCTTCCAAGGAACATTAGAAGAGTCAGTAATTACACACGGTTTCGTCAAGAAATAAGATCCTACCTTCAAAATCAAAACCTCTAATTTTTCTAATTTTTCTCTGACCCTTAACCCTGTTTTTGAATTTTAAACTTGTATAGAGGACGCCTCTTGTTTGTTTTTTTTTTTTTAAGGTGAGATGTATTGTAATGTAGTATTTATCGTATATAAGTTTTGCAAATACATAAATTATTATAAATTATTATATATTTGAAAATATAGTTTCTTTTTTTTTTCTTTCCTTCTTCTTTTTTTTTCTTTGTTTCTTTTTTTTTTTTTATTTATATCATAACCATTACATTTACTTCAAGGAATTTATACAAATACAAATATTTACAAATACAAATATTTATGTTTAACAATTATTGTAAACCAAAAACACTCAGTAATAGCTTTTTTTTTCTCCATTTTTGATTAATATAATTAAGCTTATCACTAATTTATAAGAATTATATTCTTACTGTGTATAGGCATTGAATGAATTAATAAACTAAACTAAACTAAACATATCGAATTTTCTTAAGCAAAATTTATTTTCTTTTTCAAAAAATCACAAAATTTTTTGTATAAGTTTTGAAATTCAATATTTTTCAACTTTTAAGAAACTTCTCTATAAAAAAATTCATTAGAATCCGTTATTCCAATAATGAGAAATTAAAAATTTTAAAAATTGATTATATGGTAAGTACAGTCCATATCTGAATTTGAAATTTTTTTTATTGAAAAATAGATCGTAAAAATTAATTTTGAAAAAAAAAAGTTTCATCAAAATTCTTTTAGGAAAAATAAAATTTTTTGTCTCACATCTTGTAAAATGTGTTAGTAATTTTGTTATTGTCAAGTTTTCCAGATATTAAGTTTAACAAAAAAAAAATCCGTAAAGCTGGATTTGGGTGTAAGGGCTCATCATGGTGTTCATAAGCAATTGTAAAAAGATGCCATTGATATAAGAGTTAAAAACAATTTAACCCTCTGTCAAAGGCTCCAAAAAAATGTAGAAAGGAGGTATCGATGAAGATTGGTCTTGAATGTTTTTAAATTGAAATGGCAAGGGAAAACCGTTGCTGGGTAAATTATTTCATAAATGTGTTTTGCGACCAAAATACGAATTTCTGTATTTGAGTACGAGCAAAATGAGGCTTGTGTGTGAACTAATGAGCATACCTAGCGAAATGGGAATCACGGATGAACTCATTTAGAGAAGGCATGTAACTGACTCGATATACCGGAGTTCCAGTATGGCTTCGAAAGACTCTACTCTTACTCTTACTTCCACTACTAGGACTCAATGCTGGTGTGAAGCTTGTATCATCAACCAAAGGAATCAACGCTGGAGTTCCTCAAGGATCAAAACTGGGACCACTGCTGTTCAACATTTAAACTGTTGATCAACCAGTCAATATACCAGGTACAAAGACGAATCTTTATGCAGACGACTCCATCATATACGCCACCGCTTTTTCACCAGAAATTGCTGCTAGGAGAATGCAAGATTACAGTAAAAACCTGTGGGAATACTATGTCAAATGGGGACGGAAGATAAACAGGAAAAAGACTGAACTCATCTGCTTCCAAGCACCAGTGACTGTTGTTTCAAGTAGAGCGTTTGCAATTCCTTGTGATGCAATCAAACTAAAGTTTACTGACAACACTGAATTAACAGTCAAATCATCAACGAATCAACTTATCCAACAAACTGAAATTGAAAATTTATCTAGACTTGATGTTGAAGAAAGCCAACTTTTTTCTGCACTTGGTCCATCCGATAAGAGGCGAAATGGACTAAGTAAGAAGACCAAGCTTCTTCTGTACAAAGAACTTATCCGACCCGTTCTGACCTACGCCTTTCGCATCTGGTTTACTATTTCACCTACAGCAATGAAGAAGATAAAGCATTTTAAAAGAAAGACGCTGATACTGACGAAGAAATATATACCTACTAAGAAGCTGTACGAAGAAGTAAAGTTAATACCACTGAACACGTATTAGTTGTCACTTTTCGGAAAAATCATCAGGAACCTTTGAGATCATCCCAACTTAAAAGTGCAACAATTCCTTCAGCATGAACTAGAGCGTAGTGATAGGTATCTATATGCTCGAGCTATCGCTAACGATCAATTTGAAGAAATCGTTCAAAACCACTACGCGCCCTTTTAAGAGAATAACAACAATCAGTACTACAAGGGATAAAACGTCCACTCATTAAAAATTATTAAACTGCTAATATTAAAAACTCATGAATTAGATTAAGAAAACATTAATATGATATTTTTAATAGCATTATGTAAATCCAAATGAAGAACGTTGGAAGTTAGCTTTAAGTCAAATTTTATATAAAACAAATCGAAAAATAAAAATTCTTAAGCTTAACAGGCTGCTTCGAGTGAGCAATGCTTTTGAAAGAAACGATAAAACAAGGAAACACATCAAACATTCCGATGGCTTCTTTACAGCTTATATATCGACCCAAGACTTTTCTTTAGGTTTTATGCTCTTAATTATGTTAGGAATAAAAGAACGTATCCCAAGAAAAATCACTTCTGTAATGAAACCAGCACTGGTATCAATATCACTATCGAGGAAACATAGTGACCAGTTAATGATTCGGAAAAGTTATTAAGACCGTCATAGAGAGTGAATAAGTTGGTGCATTTCAGCAGAGATCTCAATCAAGATATCAATCCTGAATAGAGGAGCCAACTTGAATTGTGTACTTATATATTGAAGTCGCCCGCAATAACAACTTCATTGTTAGGCTACAATGAAACAATCGGGGAAATGGAATCAGTCAGCGCATCTAAAGTCGAATTGCTGCCAAGATTTGGATTCCTATAACTACAACTTCGACGTAGTTAAGGATTTAATCTCCTTTGAGATAATAGAGATATTAGATTCACGAACGAGTCCTTACTGCATATACGACGAATAATCACCCAGGGAAATGGCGCGGCGGCTCCTTCGGTTTGGCAAAGCAAATTGATATAAATGTCCTTACGGGTAAGACGAAGTACATATTTTACAAAACTCTGAAATGTCAATCCTGGCTTAGGAAAACAAAATTTGGTGGTGCAACTTCTCGAAGATAACCAGAACCTAGTGACAAACAACTCTTTACGATTACTGTGTGCGTGTTACCAGGAACGGAGGGGAACTACAATTTTTATGAGCATCACTTTTCATGACAAGAGACACTCTGAGAGGATTTGTCAATTCCTCGCAAGAGGCAGTACACCCCTGAAAAACTTTTTTACAGCGGCTGAGAATCGAATTCAAGACCTTCTACATGACAATACAATCCAACGCACTTACTATTATGCCAAGGGGTACCACCTGGATTACGATGTATAAAGCTAGTTAAGTGTATTTTTCAGAAGACAAATTATTTGACGGATATTTTGGTCATATGTGTCAAGATTTTGATAAATGTTGATAAATGAACATGGTGAAATCCAATGTTCATCTGAAAACTTTCTTATTCGGAATATCAAGTTATCAGAACTTTGTCAAGCTATTAAAAATCTTGAAAATAATAAAGCTCCTGGGTACGACCTAATAAATACTCGCGTGCTTAACGAGCTACCCAGAAAAGCAGCATATAAACTTCAGCACCTTATGAATGTGGAGTTAAGGCTTTCATACGTTCCACGCCAATTGAAAGTCGCAGAAGTTTTAATGGTTCCTGAACCGGGAAAGTGTCCGAACGAAAAGAAATCTTATAGACCGATTTCCCTCTTGCCACTGATCTCCAAGGTATTTGAGAAAATCTTATTAAGGCGACTGCTTCCTACTATCGAAGAAAAGCGGCTTATTCCTGACCATCAATTCAGTTTCCGGAAAAACCACTCAACAATTGATCAAAATAAATAATGAAATTAAGAAATCACTAGAGGAAAAAAAATTCATGTTCAAGCGCATTTCTAGATGTCTCTCAAGCCTTCGACAAGGTCTGGCACGATGGCCTTAAGTTTAAACTGCGACAGGTCTTTCCGGATCAAATATATTACATCCTTGAGTCCATACCTCGAAAATACGCTATGTATTTCGAGCTAAGCAAGGGAGGGAATATTCGGATTTTAAGGAATTCAATGCTGATGTTCCCCAGGCAAGTGTTCTCGGTCCGATTCTGTTCATACTATGCACTAGCGATATTCCTCAAGAAGAAGATACCATAATAGGTACTTTTGCAGACGATACGGCTAGATATACTTGCATTACCTACATGAATTCGGTGCAAATACCATATGCTAATGAAGCAAAGTATCTAGGAATGACACTAGACGCTAAGCTTAAATGGAAAACTCACGTTAAAAAGAAACGAGATCAACTTGAAAATAAATAACATGAAATGAATTGGCTTATTGGAAGATACTCCAAGCTCAACATCTACAATAAATTGCTTATCTATAAGCAAGTGATAAAACCAGTATGGACGTACGGTATACAACTTTGGGGTTGTACTAAACCAAGCAATAGACAAATATTACAATCTTATCAGAACAAAAATCTCAGAGAAATCGTTAATGCTCCGTGGTACATTAACACAGAGACCAACTGTTGAAGATGAAATAGCAGTTTTTGCTGGGAAGCTTAAATAATCATAGGAATAGAACTATTCGATAAACAATTGATGAGACAAACCTTGTGCGCTGACTTCAAAGAACGAGACCGTTCGACCTAGCGCCATAAGGAGTATCCGCTTTCAAATGCGGTATCCGCAGGTCCTCTTAGTCGGGAGCTACCTGCCAAACGTCATTATAATATTATGAAATTAAAACTACTTGATAAGGTAACTTAGTTGTAGTCGCAAGAACAAAAGGGAGGTGTTTTTTAGTGAGTAAAAATCTCACACTACTATGAGTACCGGGCTCATAGTGTCTATGAAGATTCTTCACCTTACCCACGAAAAAAAAAAAACAAACAAAAAAATATGTGTCAAGATGCGTTATTTATCTGAATATTTTTTATGTGTATTTTAACTCGATCTTTTAGAAAACGTTCCCTTCCACATAAATAAAACAAAATGATCCTTCTCTCGTAGATTTTTTTTCCTAAAGCATTTCCAGAATGATTCCCCAATGTATTGACATTTAATTCGGCAACACCCTGTATTAGTACTTTTTTCCGTACAAATAGGAAATACCTACATTTACAAAAGTATTACAAACAAAATAAAAAGTTCAAGTACCTTTTCATTTTATTCTCCATTTCAAACCAACTCCATGTGTCGCAAGCCCTTTAGAAAGTAAAAGTACTCAATCACTAATTAAAGAACGTGCGTGTTAGGCAAATTCGCTTACTAAACTTAAAACTGGGCCAACAAATCTTCCAGGTTCGATTAATATGAAGGAAATCTCTGTAACTTAGGCACATACGAGTAGATTATTCATTCTTAGCCCAAATGAAGCCCTTCAATATGAGAATCCAAAACCCTCGTGACATGGTCATTGATTGGTTTTTGAATAAAACCAAGCGATTCATAGAAAAGGGAAATTTATAAATAATGACAAGTTGACAGCAAATACTGGAAAATAAACACAAGTGTCCCACGATGGCCGATGCCATGTGAATAAATGACAGAGTTTATCAACAATATGCTCTAGCTCTGTGCATATGTGTATACTTATTGATACCCTTAAGCCGTAAACCACCCTATCTCCACTTAAGCCACCAGCAAAGCAACCTCTTTTATATTGGAAATTGTTAGTTGATGACTGTGGACACTGGCTGGTTGAGCTGTCACAGTAAATCCCTGGCAAACCTATATAATAGGTCTTCCGAAAGAGATCTTATCTATCACATCATTTTGCTTTATCTACAAATACTGATTTGTTTTTTTATTTGCTTGGCATTTTTTAAGCTTAGTCCGAAGAATGAACTGTAATTGTGTCATCACAATGTGTCATCACTAATTTGATTTACCCCTCTTTGATTTCACGTTAGCCATTGAGTGATGTCTTCTTTTGTTATAAGCAAAGTTACATTGTATGTGTGATTAAAATGATGTCCTTCTCCAGCTGGCAAGTTTTTATTGTAGAAATGATTATTGTAGCTGAAGTTATCATAAATATGATTGTCAGCTTATTTAAGATATTGGTAGAGGCAGAGGGTGAGGTTTTGAAGTAATTTCTTGAGGATTGGTTTTCCAGATGACATAATAAAATCGGTATACATATACATAAGTACTAGAGGATTTTTAAAAAAATCGAACTTCTGATTTTTATCAGACTTGACATTAAGATAGGAAACACGAAAAAAGCAGGTCTCGCAACTCTGTCTGTCTGTTCGACTACAGCCTAAGCGACTCGTCCGATTCTTTTAAAACTGGGTAGATAACATTTTAAAATTTTTCTCCTCACATACCTTTTTCTTTTTTTTTAAGATCAAAAATAACGGTACCTGCCGTACAATTTTCTTTATAAGTCTTAGAAAATATTTGGGGGTGGCCGTGGCACGATGGATATGTGCTCGCCTGTCAACCTCATGATGACAGGTTCGATCCCTGCCGTCGTCTATGTCGCTTTAATTCCATTAAAAACCTTCTAAAAATTGTCATCAATGGGTTGCTGGTTTACTCATTATATGTTGTTCAGGCATAACACTAACAACATGTAATTGAGTTAAGCTAGTATGCCCAATAAGGATGAACACGAATAAAATAATGTGAATTATAAGCGACATAGAACTGAGATACGGCATTTCTCCGCTTTAGCTCAGCCGCCATCCCTGGAGATAAAAATATCTGAGACAACCACCAACAGTCTCAGAACATCGTGCCACACATCTTTCCTATCCTTCTTTCTCTTCATTAACTTCACGCCCGCGCTGTGTTGAAACATTTAAAGGGTAATCATAATCCCTTGAGCGCGGGTATAGATTATAAAACAAAAAAAAAAAAAAAAAATGTCGCTTAATTCTTACGAACTATAATTTAATAATAATTAATCAAAATTAAGACTGTGCATTAAGACGGTTAGATCAATTTTTTTGAATTTTAACTTTCGAATATTGGCATAACAGATTTTAATGACTTTTCATATGGAGAAGTTCCTAAAAAGTTTAAAAATTGAAAATTGATTTCATGATTCAATATCTCAAAAATTGGTTAGTACATTTTCTTATTTAATTTTTTTAAATTATATTAAAACTTAAGGTTTTTCTTGAAAATGTTTTAAAAATTTTATATGCATTAAAACTTATTTTTTTTTTTTTAGATTTATAATTTTCGTTTAAGCATAAATTCGTATTTGCTTGACAAATGGACCTACAATTTTCCGCCGATTGCTAACGGGTTTTGAGCAGCACTTTTCATGACAACAGATGAGGATTTGTTAAATCCTTGCAAGAAGCAGTATATCTCTAAAAAATGTTTTGCAGCAACCCAAAGTCGTTTGCATGAAAGACGGAATCACTAACATTTATACCAAGAAGTACTACTCGTACAATGACTTGTCTGTGGGACACGTTACACCCCAGGTGCTTCTCAAAAGGAGTACGATATCATAAGCGCACGAACTAGTTGAAGACTTGGATTTTATAAAACAGAATGGTATGGAAGAAAAATTTTCATATGCATAAAATGCCTTGTTCAAATGGCTAAAAATATTTGTTGGAGCTTAAATTAGATTTTGATGTCCAAAATATGAATTCATGAGAGAATACAAATTATAAATCATTGTAGCGTTGCAGAAAAAAAAAATAACTTTCTATAAGAATATTAAATTTTTCAAATATCTACTTTAAAAACAAAAAGCTTTGATATGCAATCCTTTTTAAATTTTTTAGAAGCTACAGTATAAAAAATGTCATTAAGATTCGCTAAAATTAGATAAATTGGTTCTGTGCAAAGCACATTCAAGAATGTCTTAATTTCATAATTTTTTATTGAATTAAAATCGTAGAAATTGAGCGAAACAAAAAATGTCATTTTAATTTGAATAGAAAATACTATTAAAATTTTTTAAATGTTTTTTTTTTTTGAAACAGTTACACAGATAAAAAAAATCAAAACATATTATTTTGTTAAAGCTTGGAAAAGGTTGAAAATTTTTTTTTCTAAAATTGTTAATGTTGATACCTTTAATTTTTTGTTGTTCATTTTCTCAAAAACGGTTCAACTGATTTTGATAAGTTTTTTTTTCAAAACCCAATATTTGGGAAACCCAGTGCTTAATTTTGTTTATACTTCATAAATAAAAGTTTCTTAATATAATCTTCAAGATGTGAGAGAGAAAATTTTATATTAAAAATAACGGTACCCACCATACAAATGTTAAGAAATGGTTTTCAAAAATCGTATTTTGCTCGAAAACGGTTCCGAGAATTTTGGTAAAATTTTTTTTTATTTGATGAATTTTAACGATTTATAATTTAATAAAAAAAATTAAATCTAGATATTACTGACTGTACCTACCATAGAACGATTTTTTCGAATTTTGAATTTCTCATTATCGGCAAAACGGATTTTAATGAAATTTTTTATAAAGAAGCTCTTAAAAAGTTTAAAATACATTGCATTTCAAAACTTAAAAAAAAATATTTTTTTTTCAATTTAAAAAAAAAAATCATTTTTTTTTGGAAAATTCGATATCTCAAGAACGGCTTAATATTTTTATTGGAAATTAGACTCTTATTCGTACAATAATAAAAACTTAAGATTGGCGTGCCAACATTTTTTCTAAAAATGATTTAAAAATTTTGTACATAAAAGCTTATTTCTTTAAGGAACCACTACTACGACTTATAATTTTTGTTCTTGCATAAATTTATATTTGCATAGCATTCTGTTTTTATCTCTTACCACTAAAAGAATTTAAAAAATTCATTCTATCCTTATGAACAATTATCTTTAATAACATCCGTTTTTAAAATTCCTAGTCTATTACATAGGAGCAAGTTCGTGCGACCCAGTCGTGCATTTTATGTTATTATGAAAATAATAATAAAAATAAAATGCAGAATTTCCTCTTATGTAAGAGAGACTAAGAATTTTAAAAAAAATTGTAGTGAAAGATAAAAACAGAATGCTTTGTGATTTTTTTTTAAGCAAATGTGAATTTATGCAAAAACAAAAGTCATAAGTCGCTGTGGAGGTTTTATAAAAAATTAAACATTTTAAAATTTTTTAAAACATTTTCAAGAACAAAATTTTGTACGCGAACTTAAAGCTTCTATTATTGTATGAATAAAATTTAAGTTCCCAAAAAAAAAAAATTCTGACCCATTTTTTCAATTCAAGAAACACGAGTGGTTTTAAGGCAGATATGCACAAATTTATAAATTTATGTATTTTGTCTACAAACAACTCGACTTTTTGTAGAGTTTCGTCCTAGATATTCCATGAGGTAAGGTCTTCACAAAATCAAAGTATAATAGAAGTAAAATGATAATAATTCAAGCCCTACTTTTTATTGGCCAGTTAAGTGAAGAAACCCGGTAGTCCAGAAACAAGAGATTTTAAAATTTATCGGGGAATTACATCAGCAGAAAGATATTACAAAAGGGGTAGAAGTATTGGCATAATGGTCAGTGTGTTGGTCCTCGACCCACAGCCTAATTTTTAGGGCTTACTACCCTAACGACATTTATTATGAGAGTGTACTTATAAGCGGCCTTATCCCACCCGATGTATTTCTTTACTTAGACAGTCGGAGGTTGAACCGAGAAAGAATGGCGATTCCCCTAGTCCATCACGTCGGCCGTAGAACTGCACATATGCAGCTCCTTTATAATCGGGACATCCTCGTACAAGTCGGATCAGAGCGCCTTTGGTTTAGTATAGGACTGTGTCCGATCGCGCCCGAAGGGACAGGGTGAGAAAGGACATATCAGTTCTGGTGGTTGTCTAATAAAAGAGAAAGTTAACTTTGATGTGTATACCTTGGCCGACTTTCATAGGTTTAAGCTAAATATTAAGTAGGAACAGTCAGGGTGATACCAACAAAAATAAAATGCACAACTGCGTCGCACGAACTTGCTCCTAGGTAATAAACTAGGAATTTTAATAACGTGTTATTAGAGAAAACTGTTCATAAGGATAAAACATATTTTTTAAACTCTTTAAGTAGGAAGAGATAAAAACAGAATGCTACGCAAATATAAATTTATGCAAGACCAAAAATTATAAGTCTTTGTAGTGATTTCTTAAAAAATAAGGTTTTATATACAAAAATTTTAAAACATTTTTAAGAAAAAATGTTGGTACACCAGTTTGAAGTTTTTATTATTATATGAATAAAAATTAAATTTACAAAAAAAAGTATTGAGCCGTTTTCGAGACATTGAATTTTCAAAAAACAAAAAATTGATTTTTTTTTTCAAAATTCAAAAAAATATTTTTCTTAAAGTTTTGAAATGCAATGTTTTTTAAACTTTTTAGAAGCTTCCCTCTACGAAATTTCATTAAAATCCGTTGTGCTGATAATGAGAAATTCAAAATTTTAAAAAATCGTTCTATGGTAGGTACAGTCAGTAATATCTTGTTTTCAATTTTTTTTTTATTAAATTACATATATTAAAAAATAATATAAAGAAAAAAAAATTAAGCCAAATTCTCGGAACCGTTTTCGAGAAAAATACGATTGTCGAAAACCATTTTTTAACATTTGTATGGAGGGTACCGTTAGTTTTAGGTGAAATGAATTTATTTTGCTCATATATTGTAGATTAGTTTTCCAAACTTTTACTTATCAAGTTTTGAAAAAATCGAGGTTTTCGAAATATTGAGTTTTCAAAAAAAAAAATTTGAAAGTTTTTTTAAAAATCCAAAAAATTTGTTTTGGAAAATTTTAATACACAATAATATTCAAACTGCTGGGAAGCTTTAGTATAAAAAAAATGATCAAAACCGGTGTTACCGTTTTTGAGAAAATCAAAAACAAAAAAAAATGGTCCCAAGGAGGGTACAAAACTACTCATTTTTTTGAAAAATTTTTCAACATTACCTAGGTTTAACTAAATTAAATTTTGTGAATATTTTTTAAGAAAATCGCATGGACAGTTTTTGAGAAAAAAAAAATATTTATAAAATTTCGGAAAAAAATCGTATGGCAGGTCATAAAAAATCAAATAAAAAAACATCCGGGGGTAAAAATTCAAAACCCATATCTACCAAGTTTGAAGAAAATCGGCCGAGCCGTTTAGCTGTAATCGAACAGACAGACAGACAGACAGACAGACAGACAGACAGACAGAATTGCCAGACCCACTTTTTTCGCCTTCGCTATCATCGTAATGTCAACTTTGATCAAAATCTCGAGTTCGATTTTTTTTACGAATGCATAACTTGCCTTATAGTACCTATAAGTCGCAAGTAAAAATTAAGTGTGATATTACGGACATGGACTTTATTTTGGTGAAAAAAAAATTTGGGGGGAAATGTTATTAGGGGTACCTGTCATAGAACGGTTTTTTTTGATTTTAGACTTTCTCATTAACGGCTCTAAGGATTTTAACCCAAAATTTTTAGCAGGAGTCCCCTTAAGTTTAAAATAATATTGTATATAAAAATATTCGAAAAAATATTTATTGGGTTTTAAAAAAAAAAAAAAATTTTTTAAATCAATATCTTCAAAACCTCGCGACCTTAGAACAACAAGGTTCCAACCAACAATTTTGAAAAAAATGAGTTTTATATCAAATCTGTGTAAATTTAGGGTGCTCTTTCGATTCCTGTAATCCATTTTGCTCTATATCTTTCCATTTCTATGATAGACAGGGCTACAGAGTTCTATCTGCATATTTTCCATTTGAGATTTAATCAATAAGGTTCTAACTGCCACTTAGAACCTTGTTTCACAAAATATCCAGAGCTACAGAGTTCTATCTGTATATTTTCGATTTGAGATTTATTTAAAAAGGTTCTAACTTCCACTTAGAACTTTGTTTCACTAAATTCAAAAAAAGAAACCATGCAGATAGAACTTTGTTACATATTTAAATGCAATTTTGAAATAGAATCAAGTAGATTTTGAGATTTATTTCAAGTAAATTTAAATTTGACCATTATATTTTTTTTCGTGTATTTATCAGCTGTAACAACAATATTATTTGTTTATGTAGGTACTATCTTTTTATTAACAAAATAATATTCCACATCTCTTTCACAATAAAGAAAACTTATTTAAATCTTTTTATTTCATCCAATCTCAATTATCCTCCGTAATCGAAAAAATTAAGTTCACAAGGTTCTAAGTGCTACATAGAACCTTATTGTTCTAGAATATAGTGTCGTATCGTTGAGCAGCAAAGTCTTATAATGATTTTTAAAGTCAAATTTAAGGGTTAAAAATCTAGTTTTATTAGGTTTTAAAGTAGAAATTTTATAGATTGTGTGCATATTCATCGGGTTATAAAAAAAAAATTTAATTTTTTTAAACAGTATCCGAATAAAAGACTTCAAATATTCAGATGCGTTTTTCTCAAAACACACTTTGGTGTACTTAGAACCTTGTTGTTCTAGGGTCGCGACCTATGAACGATTATTTTTTGAAATTATTTCCTAAAACCAATATTATTAAATACTTAAAATTCGCATCCCACATATTTTTCTTGAAAAATTTTAGAGAAATTTCTTATATAAAAAATTTATTTAATAATAAAACGATTTTTTAATGTTTATTTGCATAAATTCATACTTTTCCGGAAACCAGACGGCAATTTTATGCATTTGAACATTATTATCTCATTAAATCCATGTTTTATATTTATAAAATGTATCTTAAATTCCAAAGTACTTTTACATAAGAGCAAGTTCGTGCGATCCAGTCGTGCATTTTATTATTTATGTTTTTGATGGTTTCTGAAAGAAAATTAAAATGAATTCTGGTGACAGATTTTTAATTTATTAAATAAAGTTCAACTGTAACTTACATACGCAAATGAAAATTTAAAGTTTTTTCCTGAAAAGCTTTCAAACACTTCCTTTTTATCGAACGTTTTAACCCAAGAAAAAGAAAGCATTAAATAATGGGATATTTTAACAGAATCTTGATTATATTACGCTTCTTGCATCAAACTTTTGTGTACAGCTTTTTATAGCACCATAAAAGCTTTTTTAGTTATAACATATAACAATTTGACAAGTTTAATACCTAAAAATGAGCTATAGATATGTTATCATTATTTATAAATTGGTTTCGAAAATGTAATATGCCATAGCATACATCATTTAAGATATAAGTTAATAGTCAATTATTTAGTAAGTAAATAGGTGAAAAAAAAACAACAAATTAATGTAGATAAGTTTCTCTCAATGTTGGTATCTATAATTTTACTATCTCATTTCTCAAGTTCCAAAACATCTATCCTCTGAATATTTTTGAAATCCACAGATATAACTTTTGAATACTTTTTTTTTCAGTCGAAAAATTCAGTTCCTAAAATTTTGAATTTTATGGAAAATGTCACAATGAGCGGTTTTGTGTCCCTCAGTTTTGGTAAAATTTGCCTTATCACACATTCATCGCAGCAATTCTATGCTTATCACATGAGATATGAGAAGCGTAGATTTAATTGATACCTAATGGAATTCAGTTACTATAAATTTGATATATTGACCAATTTTCATATTCGGGTACAAATCTGACCCTATTTTGTTGCCTGTACATTTGACACTAACATCCAGTGAAATTAAATGTCTTTGATCGAATTTTCCTAAGTCAGTTATTTATCCATTAGTTATCCCTTTTGATGAAACCTGGGGTATATCTGAAATAATGTCCGTCAAGTTAGCACTACCACTTTAAAATTTTAAAGAACTAATAATTGGATTAACTGTCGTGAATTTGTCGTGAAAAGAAAAAAAATTTCGCGCTTGTTTTTTAAAAAATAAACCCTGGTAATGGTAATTTGACAGTCAAGCTAACACTACCACCCTTTAAAATACGGTAAAATAAACGCGAAAAAGAAAAAGGATAGTGTTAATAAATTTTCACGCTATGTCTGGGGCTATGAACTTTAATTTTATAAGAAATGACCCCTGGTAGTGCTAACTTGACGGACATTCTGAAATATGATATCTAAGCTTCCCAATATTTTTCAAAAGAGTTTTGAGACCCTGAATCCAAACACAACTTCAAAATTTTTACGTCACTGAGGTAAGCTATTTGAGACTTCAATCCTAGATGGAAAAAAATTTTCTTTTCTTTTTACTTTTCATCATAATATCGAAATAATTTTTCTCACAAAAAAAAAACTCATTACTGTTTCACAAAATATTAATTTTCACATTCAAAATCAATTTGGAATTTTCAACTGGAATGTGATTTTTTTAGATATGGCATTAACGTTATAAATATTATGATATGACTTTATGATCCTTTTTTCTCATGATACTTTTCTTGCATGATAGATTTCTCGCTTAATAGTTTTCTTTCATGACAGTTTTGCAGCATGATAATAATCTTGCAAGATAGTTTTCTTGCTTGATAGTTTTTTCGCAAAATAGATTTCTCGTATGATAGTTTTCTTGGCTGATAGTTTCCTCGCATCATAGCTTTCTGTCATGATAATTTTCTCCAAAGATGTTCTTCTTGTCTGATAAAGTTCTCGCAAAATAGGGTTTTCGCATGATAGCTTCCTCGATTGATTATTTTGACGCATGATAGTTTTCTCGCCTGATAGTTTTCTTGATTGATGTTTCCTTGCATGATAGTTGTCTCCCATGATAATTATCTCGAAAGATAGTATTCTTGAATGCTAGTTTTCTCGCAAAATAAGGGTTTCGCATGACAGCCTTCTCGCATGAAAACTTCCTAGCTTTATAGTTTTCTCGCATGATAGTTTCATCACATGAAAGGTTCCTCACATGCTATATTTCTCCCTTGACAGTTTTCTTATTTTTTCACTTGGTAGTTTTCTCATATGATAGTTTTCTGTCATGACAGTTCCCTCGCATGATGATACTCCCGCAAGATAGTTTTCTTGCTTGATAGTTTTCTCGCAAAATAGGTTTCTGCATGATAGTTTTCTCGCCTGACATTTTCCTCGCATGAAAGCTTACTGCCATGATATTTTTCTCCAAAGATAAACTTCTTGCTTGATAACAGTTTTCTCTCATGAAAGTTTTCTTGCGTTATAATTTTCTCGTACGATTAGTTTTTCGCATGATAGTTGTGTTCCATGATAGTTTTCTCCTATGATAGTTTTCCTGCATGATAGTTTCCTCCATTATAGTTTCCTCTCAGGATAGCTTTCCCGCTTTATAGATTTCTCACATGATAGTTTTATCACATGAAAGTTTCCTCACTTGATACATTTCTCACATGACACTTTTCTGGCATGATAGTTTTTTTGTTTGATAGTTTTCTCGCCTGATAATAATCTCACCTGAAAGATTTCTTGTATTATAAATTTCTTGCATGATATTTCATATTTAGTCATATATGTTTTTTTTTTTGCATGATAGTTTACTCATATAATAATTTTCTTGAATCATAGTTTCTCCCATTATAGTTTTCTCGCCTGATAGTTTTCTTTACTTGATTGATGGTTTTTTGCATGATAATTTTCTCCCATAATAATTATCTTGAAAGGTAGTTTTCCCACATGATAGTTTTCTCACGTCATATAATTCTCACAGGTCAGCCTTCTGGCATGATAGCTTCCTCGTTTTATAGTTTTCTCACATGTTAGTTTTCTCTCATGGTATGTTTTCTCGCATGATAGTTTTTTTTTCAAGTGACAGTTTTCTCGCGTGATGGCCTGGTCACATATAACTGCACCACTTAAAGCTTAAAGTACATATTCTGGGGTTATTTCAAAATTACCAAAACTGATTTTTCTTATACAAAATCCATTTCTACCTTCCAAATAAAAATTATAAAAACCTAACAGGGTAAAATCTAAAATATATCTTATTAAAAAAAAAATAAAAATAATAAACAACAAGTAATAACAAGAAAAATGGAGGTTTTTCAAATATCTTTTAACGTTTCAAACCCGTCAAGCAGAGAAATTTCTAAATCTTATTTTTTTTTTATTGAAATAAATTTGCTCAGCTAAGGTGATTGAATGCTATGATATTACTTCCATCAACAAACACTTTTTTTCAATATTCATCAGACATTTTGTAATAAGTATCCATTTCCTGCGTTGCAAGCAAACGTAGTCGAGCAAATCGACTTCGCTGACAAGCTAACGAATTGCTTGGCACATTATGTATTAAGGGTATCGTCAATAAGGCTCCATTTGCATATTATACAGCAACATCTCTTCTCCATAGAATCTGATGAAATGCTGGAGGTGGAAGTGTAGTCTTCCAGCTCTCCGCCCTCCGGGTCGACAAGGGAATGTTTCTCGATTTTGGTCGATGCCCAAGGAAATTTAATGTGCACTGGTTTTCACCCAGGCTTCGAAGGCGAAAATTAATGTGATTTCCAGATTTGGTGCTGTGAGGCGCGTCCTTATTTTGCTGATAGTTGAGAGAGTAGTAAACTATTCACCTGAACTGGAACTTAAATATTTGAAGTAAATTGCAAGAAAGTTAGTGTGCTTTGCCAGGATTTATTCAACAAAAAAAAAATATATGTCTTTCGCTTTCGCTTTAAAAAAGCATAAATCACTTGTGGCACGTGTCCCTAAGAATGTTTTGCAGACTTTTTGTCTTGAATAAACTTTTTTTTTTTCAATCGCAATCTGCGTTATTTACGAATTGAAAAATGATGAGAAGCCTGCAATATTGTCGCCTTCCCTAATCATAATGGAATGGAAAAAAATCGATCAATGGAAAGGCAAAGTTAATGCTGAGAAGGGTTTCAGATGTCGAACTTTATATTGCCAGGGATAAGAATGAAAGTTTTTCTTTTTAAGTCACAGGCAAATGGATTTAAAAGTTTTTTTGTATTGTTGTCCATTTTATTCTGATAAGTTTTCCTCAACCATTGTCAATGTCGGTTTCATCTTACTAAAAAATTTTCAATTACCTACAAAAATATGTCAGAAGATTTTGTATAGATTTTAAGTAGATATTTACACAAAGGTTGCTGATTTTTACCAAATATTGTAGTTAGCGCTGGTATACTTCATGGCTACACGATTATCTATATAGTATGTACGTGAAGAAAGTTCAACGTAGTCAAATACGAATTCTATTTTAAGCACTATCATCATTAAATATTTAACAATATCTTTAAAATTTGGATTTTACGCATTATAGCCATAAAAGGTATATAGCGGTAATTTTTTAAGTTTAATATTTAGTACAAAATAAAAAGCACGAACTTGCTCTTAAGTTTAAGAGACTCAGAATTTTTAAAATGTTCGTTATATTAATGGAAGATTGGTCCGTATACTTAGATGTTTATTTAATGAAATTCAATTTGAAGTGATTGACAAACTTGAAACCAAAAAAGATTTAATAAGATAACTTTCCTTGGATACTAAATACATTTTTATAATTAGCATTATAGAAAAAGGTTTTTTATATCCACTTTTCAAGACTTTTATTATAAATAATATCAAAAAAAGATAAAAAATAAAGCGCAACCGCTTTGCAATAATTATCTTGAAAAAAATACACATTTCAACTTGAAATGTGTATTTTTAGTCATAAATATGACTTGATGTTTAGTAGCATATATACAATCATTTGATAAATTGTTTGAAATATTGCTCTTTGTAGCTAATTTGTTGACTATATTTTGAACTATGTTTAGGTTTGTATGAGATTTTAAGTTTATCTTTTCGCGGACGTTATTCATGTTAAATACATAAAGTTTTTCGGAACTTAACGTGTTTAATTTCTTTAGAAATAATTATAATTTCTTTTTCCCGACGTTTTGAACAAGTTTCATTGTTCGTGGTCACGGGATAAGACTGACATTTGAAAGGTGTAAAAGTTATTGTTTATTGGTACTCGTTTCGCTCTTGTTCTTAAACAGTACCACACTGAAAATAAATTCCTAGGTAATATTGACAAAAACGTTTTGTTGACCTTTAACAAAACAATTTTATCGTTTTGATAAAATTTTTGTCAATACGAAAGAATGATTTTGTTGATTTCACAAAATTTTTATAATACAGCATGATTTTTTGGCAGTTTAACAAAATATGCACTACAAATAATATTGTCAGTTTAAGTTTTGTTAATATAGCAAAATAAAACAGAGGTTTTTGTCACATCGACAAACTTTTTTGTGATGTTAACAAAATGTTTGTTGTATCTACAAAAAATCTGTTTTGTAAATGTTTGTCAATATCACAAAGTTTTTGTTAATTTGTTTTTGTCAATTTAACAAAAAAACGAAAACATTTTTTTAAAATGACAAATATTTTGTTTTGGGGTTGAATTATTTTGTAATATTGATAAAATAATATTATCAGATAGATAAAACTATTTTGTAAGGAAACCAAAAAATTTCTTTTGTGTATGAATGATATAGTTCACACTTGATTTTTGTTAAAAAATCGATGTAAGATTAACTGAACTTAACAAAAATTGCGTTTAGTGACGTATAACGTGAATTCGTTGTACAGCCTAGTAAAGAGGACGTCATTTAACTTATTTATGAAGAAAAATACCCCCGATATTGCCCTCATCAGCGAAACTAACGTGTCAAGGAGGAACAACATCAACATCACCGGGTACAAAACCTACCGGCAGGACAAAACGGAAAACCGAAGAGGGACGGCCATCTTTGTAAGGAACAAGATTTCACCCAACACCAGTGAAACCATTATTACAGGGCTAAAAACCAGTGAAGCCACCGCCATCCAGATACGACTAGGAAGAGGAGAAACCTTGACAGTGATCAGTGTTTACTTCAAGTGTAAATCCGCCGCTGGAAATATTAAAAACGACCTGCATATTCTTAACCGGACTCTAAAGCAGACTACCTACGGACTCATTGGCGGCGACTTTAATGCGAGGCATCATCAATGGCTGGACACCTCTATTGACCCTGAAGGAAAGGCGATCATGGACTGGATAAATGCTAACAGCGAAGAACACTCCTTGGTTGTTGTGTCACAACCAAAACCTACCTTTCCTAGGACTCCATCGACTCTAGATTTTTTCCTACTAACATCTAATTTTATTTATTTAATTCCAGGAATCAGCAACTACACCTGTTCAACCTTACCCAGTGACTCAGACCATGAAGCAGTAAAGCTCTCAATCAACCTCAGCCAACCTGTTCTATTAACAACAGTCCCACCTGAGAACTACGTCAACTACAGGAGGCTTGATATCGAGAAACTCCAGAGGGACATAGAAGACAACGTCTCAATGCCACCATTCAACAGGAACTTAAGAAATGAGGAAATTGACAGTGCCATCGACAACCTGGAGTCAGCCGTGATCAACGCGCTTGAAGCCCAAAAAGTTCCCAAGACGTCCAAAGATAGGTACGAACACCTCCCGGAGTATGTGCGGAATCTCTATTCCCACAGACAAAGGTTAAGGAAACGGCTTCAAAGAATACACCAAAGAGAGCTCAACACAACCAACAACGACTACCAGGCAGTGAAAAGCGAACTCCAATGTGTAAACACTATGTTCCGGAACTCGATCCAGCACCACAACAACATACGATTCAAGAAGAGACTACAGGCCATAAAACCAGGACCAAACACATTCAGCGAAATAAACAACTGTCTAGGGAAAACCCAACCAATGCCTGAAGTCATCATCAACAACAGCATTGAGGTGACAACAACAGCAGACAAAGTGGAAGTTTTCGCGAATCACTTCGAGGAAAACTTCACACCCAGCCCATCAATGGACCCTGTGTTCCTGGATGAAATCAGGACATCTGTCCAGCTGACTTTGCAACCAAATTCAGAAGGAGTGGAGTTTGACGACCATTATCCAGCTAGTTGCCCAACGGACAACCCCCAACTATGCCAACCAGAGGAAATTGCGGAAATCATCGTCAACTCCAAACCAAAAAAGTCGACAGGTCCGGATGGAGTCTCCAACTACATCATCAAAAGGCTTCCACATGCAGTGCTGATATTACTCACAATCATCATAAATAACTGCGTCAACAACTGCTACTTCCCTAATAAGTGGAAAACGGCAAAAATCGTGGCAATCCCGAAGAAAGGCGCTAGAAACCTGGTTTCCAACTACAGGCCTATATCTCTCCTCAACAATGTCAGCAAAATATTGGAAGAAGTCATCCTAAGGAGGCTCAAGAAGTACTGCAACGAACACAACATCATCCCAGACATGCAGTTTGGCTTTCGGGAAGGGCATTCAACACTGCATCCATTAATAAAGTTCCAGTCTGACGTCTCTTCAGCACTCAATAGCCATCGTGCCACCGTAGGATGCTTTCTGGATGTCGAGAAAGCATTCGACAGCGTATGGATAGAAGCCCTTATCCATAAGCTTCGAGTACTTGGATTACCTTCGCCACTAATAAAGATTTTATTTTCTTTTCTCTCTTTTAGGAAATTCTTCGTTCAGCTAGACAGCTGCAAGTCTTCTATCAAGTCCATCAAAGCCGGAGTCGCCCAAGGATCAAAGCTGGGTCCCTTCCTATACAACCTGATGACGTCTGATCAACCCGTGCCAACTGACTGCGAGAACCTGCTATTCGCTGACGACTCGCTAACCTACTCCTCGTCGATAGCGCCAAAGATTGCAGCTCGGAGAGTGGAAGCTCACGTCTCCAAACTCTACGAGTACTACAAAAAGTGGGGTATCCGAATAAACACTGCCAAATCGGAGCTTGTGTGTTTCAGGAGACCCACCACCAATGGCAACCGATGTCGTTCAGCAGCTACTTGCAGAAACCTGACCGTGAAGCTCCCCGATGGTTCAACGATAGCAGCCAAAAGAAATGCTAAATACCTCGGAGTTAACTTCAACGAGCTGTTCAATTTCAACCCGCACTCTAGGCAGGTTCTAAGGAAGGCCAACTTCGCGTTTCACCGTCTGCACCCGTTGCTAGCCAGAAGAACCGGACTAAGCCACCCAGTGAAGCTATTGATATACAAACAGCTCATCAGACCCGTCATCAGCTACAATTTTCCTGCATGGTACACCATTTCGAAGACAGCAATGCTGAAGCTCCAAATCTTCGAAAGGAAAATACTAAGGATAAGCACCGGACTTATCTTCGATCGACAGCGAAGGAAGCACTTCAGCAATGAAAGACTCTATGAAGAAGCAAAAATCAAGCCACTGGACCAGTTTCTTGTGCAATTATCGAAGAAGCTTATAGCTAGCACCACCAGCCACCCAAACCCGCTGATGAGAAGGATGACCACCCAGGAACGACATCCAGAGCCTAGATACCTCACTGCTCTGGATATGATAGAAAGGATCCCAGCCGACAACGAACCAGCAGTTCGTTTCTACGCTGACGCCGAGTCAGCATATCACCGTGGCTGAAAACATCAAAAAAACAACCCCCAACAACCCACCAACTGGACAACCGGGACTGAACAACCCGAGTCAAAAACCAAGACAATTTATCATAATGCTAATTTTGAACCATGTACATTACAAATATTATAATTTTTAGAGTTTAAGTCATTTTATAAGTTAGGCCCCCTATGTGCCAACAAATTTCTACCCTATACATACTATCCTCAAGTTTCACAATTGTATATATTAAGTTCAATAAAAAAACCTTGAAACCTTCAAACCTTGAACCAAAAATTGCGTATTGTCCATACGCCCTCACAGATGGTTGCATGTGAGATCGTAGGGACGAAACGCCAATTTTTGTGGACTTAAATCCCAAAAAAAAAAAAACTATTTTGACAAAATTAATTTTGTTTTTTGTGGATTCAACAAAAGAAATTTGTAAAATTGACAAAATATTTTGTTAATTTAAAAAAATATAAGAAGAAATTTTTGTTAATTTAACAAAATATTTTGTTAATGTAACAAAACAATTTTGTTAATTTAACAAAACAATTTTGTTAATTTAACAAAACGATTTTGTTAATTTAACAAAACAATTTTGTTAATTTAACAAAACGATTTTGTTAATTTAACAAAAGAAGTTTGTTAATCCGATAATAATAAAAAAACAATAACACTAACAAAAAAATTGTTAATACAACAAAATAATTGTTAATATGACAAAGTAATTTTGTAAATTCTACGAAATTTTGTCATATTGACAAAATATTTTTGTTATTTAAACAAATTTATTTGTTAGCATAACAAAATAATTTTGTGGATACAACAAAATATTTTTTGTTACCTCAACAAAATTCTATAATTTTTGTCAATTTGACAAAACTTTTTGTTGGACGTATATTGACAAAGTTTTTGTCAAATCAACCTAGATTTTTATCATATATACCTAGATTTTATTTTCAGTGCAGTACCGGTGCGTAGTTGTTGTTGCACTTTGATTATTTGTGGATAGTGTTCTTGTACTTGGTTGTTGTTGCATCAAGTCAATGTATTCTTGGGTACACGCAAAGCTTATGAAGTCAGCTGTGGCTTTTTTGATGTTGTTTTCATTATTTTTTTTATTAGAGGATCCTATGTTGTTGATAATTTGAAGCTTGAATCTCTGTTGACGTTTATTTTTGCTTCTTTATTTCTATTGCCTCTTTTACAATTCTAGGTGCATAAAATCTTTCAACTGCGATGGATTTGGCTTGATCAAACCGAATAAAGGGACCTTCGTTGTAAGCTAGATGTTCACATATCGCAGATTTTGTGACTGCATTGTTTTGGATGGCTTTAATATGTTCATTTAATCGGATTTGTATACCTCTCTTCGTTTCCACAATATCCGATGACCCACAACTGTAAGGAACCGAGTACACCCCAGGATTTTGGAGTGGAATTCTGTCTTTCGGTGACCTCAGAAGTTGACGAACTTTTGTTGGTGGTTTGAAGACGATCTCTAAACCATTTTTTTTTTTAAATTCTTCCAATTTCAACTGTAATTACTATAATGTAAGGTAAAACTGCCCTTTCTAATCGTTGAGAAGAAGAATTTGGTACCGTACAGTGTCAGGTTTTGTTTTCCAGGATCTTTGCCTAGAGCTATAGCCATTATTCTGAAGTGTAATGTCTACATGCTCCAATTCCTGCTGAAGGTGTTCAAAATCAAAAATTCTGTGATCTGTGGGTCTCCCAATTCTGTCTGTCTGTCTGTTCGACAACAGTCTAAACTGCTCGGCCGATTTTCGTTAAGCTTGGTAGATATCGTTTTCAAATTTTTCCCTCAAATTCCGTTTTTTTTTTTCTTTTTTTTAAGACCAAAAATAACGGTAACTGCCATACAATTTTTTTCCGAATAAAAAAAAATTTCTCAAAACTGTTCCACAGCTTTTTTTTAAATCGAAAAATTTCATTTAGTTAAAGCTAGGTAATGGTTGAAATTTTTGTTCCCAAAAATGGTTTTTAATGGTACCTCACTTGGAACCATTTGTTTTGTTTTTGATTTTCTCACAATTGTGCAACCGATTTTTTTATGCTAAAGCTCCAGAAAAGTTTTAATTATTATTGTGTATTCGAATTTTCAAAAAAATGTTTTTGGATTTTTAAAAAAATTTAAATTTTATTTTAAATCTCAATATTTCGAAAAGCCCATGCTCAATTGTTTTTAAACTTAATAAGTAAAAGCTTCTTAATATAATCTACAAGATGTGAGAACCAAAGTTTTATTTTACCTACAAATAATTGTACCCGCACCATACAAATCTTAATAATAATAGTATTTTTTTCGAAAACGGCATGTAGAATTTTGATTAATTTTTTTTTTTCAATTAATTTTTACGATCTATAATTTAATAAAGAAATTTTGAAATTAAGATATTACAGAATGTTAATTACCTACCATTGTAGATTTTTTTCAAATTTTGAATTTCATTATCGGCATAACGGATTTTAATGAAATTTCTTATAGAGAAGCTTTTAAAAAGTTTAAAAATTATTGCATTTCAAAACTTTAAAAATTTTTTTGAATAAAAAAAAATATTTTTTTCGAAAATTCGAAATCTGAAAAATGGGTCTATATTTTTTTTTTGGAATTTAATTTTTATTTGTAATATGTATGTAATATTTTATTTGACCAAAATTTTTTCTTAAAAATTAAAAAAAAAATTATAAAAGTTTATTTTCTTGTTTTTTTGTTCTTGCATAAACTAATATTTTCTTGAATCACATGGCATTCTGTTTTTTGTTCCAACTGCTAAAAGTGTTTTTTTAGTAATTTGAAAAAAAATGAATTTTATGCTTATAATAGTTTTTCTCTAATAACTTTCATTTTTGAAATTCTTAGTCGTTTACATCAGAGCAAGCCCTGGCATAATGTTAAGTGCGTTGGACTGTCAAACAGAGGGTTCTAGGATCGTTTCTCAGCCGCTGAAAAAAAAAAAATTTCCAGAGGTATATGACCTCTTTGATGAAGTGACAAGTCCTCGAAGTGCCAAGAAAATTGCTGATCATCACGGCTATTATGGTGTCGGCATAAAATTGTTCCTTGTAGCTCGTACACAGGAATAGTAGAGAGCAACTGTATTATGGTAAACTTTTCCGCAGTAAAAACCTCTCTTAATTCAGTTCGTAAAACCTTCTTCTGACAATGTTGTTTGGTCATAGTCTTCTTCAACCTACTACATAGCTCGGAGATGATTACAAAGTAGTAACTTCTTTATTCCTTCTTGTTGAGCCAGCGGATGGGCTGGATACTCTATAATTACAGCGAGAAAGCTCGAAAACAACATTTGGCAACACTCAGGGGCAATAAACGAAGAAAAAATAAACCTGCCCTTGAAGTGGACTTGTATAAAACAACACAACAAAACATTATTTTTTAAAATAGCCTTTCTTTTGACGTACATTTCGGGATCGAGTTTAGGAGTCCACTTTGATGGTCCGGTTTCAACTGTTTCGTTGTTGTGATTTTAAAAATTGTTCTTCGTAAATATATTTTGTAATTCTTTGAAATATTTGAAATAGGAAAAAATCCACGATTTATTCCTTTATAAAGTTTTCCCATGTATTTATTTAAAAAAAAATTTCTTAACCAAGAAATATATCATGTAAAAACTTAAAAACTTAGTATAAAATTGATCGTGATCATAGACTCCATCGAAGCAATCCATCTTAGAGAGTAGGAAATTGATTCGCAAAACTCTGACATCGTGAACTTTACCTGGAAACAAAAGAGCTTACAATTGATGGATTGGTTCCCATGTTGATCATACGCTCTTTAATAAGATTTCCATCAATACATTACAATAATCATACATAATCAACATAAAATTGTCTTTGTCTTAACTATCATCTTTGCCCGAAAACATTTTTTTAAATGTAAACACAATAGAAAGTCCTCATCTAATATTTTTTACATAAATACTTTTATAAAACAGAAAAATTGTCCCACTTACAAATTTACTTTTAGCTACAGTTTCTAAGCCTGGTCCCTTCAAAATAGCTTGGATCTAAATATTGCCAAATGCCAATCAATCAACTTTTCAAGAAAGCGCATCGAATCTCCTGTTCGTATCTCCCTTCTCCATCATCAACCCACCGCTGAGTCGATTCGCGACCGCTTTGTTTTTTTTTGTGATAGGAAGGTCATATTGATGAGAGTATTCCTAAAGTAAACACAGCCCTGATGGTCTAAGGAATTCCCTGATCCCTGCGTGATCCGATCCCTGCGTGATCCGATCCCTATACTTAACCTTTAGCAATTAATATTTAGTATTTATTAAATAGTATTCATAGCATTCGTAGATTTTACATCTTTTAGGTTGTACAAGCTTGATTTATGTTTCAAAAATGTAATAAAGATTTTAATTTTAATTACAATAAAAATTCAATATGACAAGGTGAAAGCAAATCAAAAAAGAAGATAAAAATAAGAAGAAAAAAAAAAGAACAAAAGAAAAGAAAAGAAAAGAAAGAGAGCGGAAAATTAAAAAGTATTAGAAATAGCTTTGTTTGCACTTTCTTGAAAACGCCTGTTGGTTATAGTCTTCTTGTCAACAAATTCATATATCCAGAATCGAGAGCATTCAACGTCGTTTCCTCCGTTTTGCCTTCGTGGTCAGTCTTGGAACAGCTACGGATCTGGAAGAATGGAGAGAAAGATGCCTTATCTATTGACTGCACAATTAATAACAACTTCATTTCTTTCAACACTAATTCCCGCAATCTAAGAAATAAATCATCATGTCTGCTATCTGCCCATCCACCGTACCAATAAACATATAACTCCCATCATCATCATTGTTTCGACCGTAGACTTGGTTCACCCTACTTAAAATTCCGTCTTCCCAATAATCGGTCAAAATCACCCCAATGTTAGTTTCTTAGTTTTAGAAATTAAAAAAGCTGTATTAAGTTAGATTAAAGGGGTGTTCTTCACACTAAAATTAAATTGCTTCGCTAACTACTCCAAAGTACAAGTGAATTCACATAATATAATTGTTAGTCCTGTAGTTTTATGAAATGGGCCTCTGGACTAAAGATTTAAGTTTTTCTATCGAAAGACTTAAAATTAGAAACTAAAATGAATCAATCGAAGAGCCACAAATACTTTCGATTTAAAAGCTAAGCCTAGTGAATTACAACTCTCAATCATCCCTGTGTGAGTGTTACGTGGAATGGAAGGGATCTACTTTCTGTCCATTCCGAACGGCTAATGAGCAGCACATCTCATGACAAGAGATACTCTTAAAGGTTTTGTGAATTCCTTGCAAGAGGCAGTGCACCCCTGAAAATTGTTTTGCATTGACTGAGAGTTGAAACCACGACCTTCTGCATGACAGTCCAGCGCCCTAACCATCATGCCATGTTATGGGAACTTTATTATTAACATCAACATTTTTTATTCAGACTTCAATGGTCAATAACAGCTTTATTTTATTTTAGCTTTAAGTGATGACTTATTAATTTGAAATTCATTAAGGAACCATCAAATATTGTAGCCATTTTACATCAGATTGGATAAAAATTCATTACATATCTCGAGTGGTTGGTTCTTTACCCAACATTTATTTCTGTAATTTTCACATTTTTTTTCAGGTTCTCCACAGTGTCGAGATAGATAATGGAAAAAGTCATTTTCTAACAAATGTAAATGGAATACGAAATTATTATTTGCTTTTGCACCAATTTTCTCTCCTAGCCAAGGAACTAGGGGCACTGGCAGTGTTGTTATAAATGTACATACAAAAATCATATTGATAAGTAGTTAGTTTAGGTCTAACTCTTTAATGGTATTTTTTTAAACTTCGTATATTTGTAATGTTTAAATAAGCAGAGTTGGGTTTTATTTTTAATTTGATGGATGTAAATAATGGACATCTTTTAATTGAATTTCACTAGCAAACACTTTGATGTTGTATAATTATACACCAAATCACCATATCGTGTCCAGCTACTACAAAAGCTTTACAGCTTTATAAAAATTACAGAAAAACGAATGAAAGAATAATTCGTTCTCTTAGTATTTCAACTTTTTCCACATTTTCTATTAAAGAAAAATATTACATTATTAAATGTGTTTTTTTGGGAAAATTATCCGTAGTGAAGTAGGATTTCCCAAAAAAACGTATCCGCAGTTGTGCGATTTTTCTACTTTAAAGTTGGTACCACTGACTAGTTGTCAAATATTTAATTGAAAAACAAAACCACCAATAACTTTTTGCCAAGTAATTTTCATGTTTCTGAAAATATATATGGAGGTTTTTATTTATGAATTTCAATTTAAATCATTTTGTATTTACTTTTTCTGTTCACCAGCCATTCTTCATAAAGCAGAAGTTTTGTTTGTGAATTTTTTTTTTGTTGACAATTATCACCACCACAAAAGTCAAGGGATCTGTTCGCAGACTTTAGTTAGTTTTGGATTTCTCAACAGCTTTTTTCATAAGAAGGCTTTGTCGCGTTAGTAACTCTTAAATGTCGCTATTTAACTAAAGTATAACAGCTGACCACGACATATCGCTCCTACAAAAACGCGTTAGTTATTAAACAGCTTTCTATAAGAGTTCGACAAACAACAAACTACTTTTCGTACTCTACGAACATGCCTTCGAGATACAAAAGAGTTTTCAATTGTACCAACATTTGTATTCGAGACTCGAGCAAACGTCAACATTCTATCCGCAGTTGGATCCTACTTCTACTTTTATCGGCAGTGAAGACTTTGTATTTGTAATACGTATAAAATCTTACTTCACTACGAATAGCTTTGCGAAAAAAACACACCTATTGATAGATCTTCAAACCACGAGAAGCAAGCGATTCAGTTGTACATTTTATTTTATTTCCGACACATTTTTTATTAAAAGCTTTTCCAATAAATATTTCTGAACTTTGACAGTGGATTGTTAAAGCTTTATCTGTCAAAGTGGCTATAATTTATTATTATTATCTTACCAAACCAACACGGAGAATAACAGCATTCGACACTATGTGCTAATGAATAATTTGTCTTATGAAAGTAGGTCTCTAGCTCGAGCCACATTTCGCGACGAGGCCCATTTTTGGGAAAAATCCACATAAGATTAACCACATGGCAATCCATCAAGAGAAAGTCACTGTTCGGTGTTGATTTTGAGCTGGCGGGAAAATTGTTTTATACTTTTTGGAGAACGAAGTTGGCCAGGCCATCACTGTGATCGGCGGACTCTATCGGCTTATGATTCTCTTTTAACCCGAATTGGTTTATATGTATACCGATGACATGTGGTATCAACAGGACGGTGCTAAATGTAACAATGAAGAACATGGTTATCTCACGCGGGGGGGATTTGAATTAAGCACCGATTTCGTTCGATTTGACACCCTTAGACATCTTCTTTTGAGGTTTTCTTAAGTCACCGACTAAGCCATTAAGCACAAACCATTGTTGCACAGAAATCCAACATAATCAAAGCTAACATAATCAAAGCTAATATTTAGTATCATTTCGGATCCGCCACGCAGCAAAACCGTGGCAGACAATGATGTAGACCGCCTTTATGCTAAAGCTCCTTAACAGTTTGTACGCTATATCCAATTTTTGAAAAAAAAAAAAATATTTTTAAAATTTACTTATCCTCTATCTAGTTATTCATTAGTAGTAAATAATTTGACTTTTTTTTTTTATAATCTACCTGCGCTCAAGGGATTAGATTACCCTTTAAATGTTTCAACACAGCGCGGGCGTGAAGTTAAGAAGAGAAAGAAGGATAGGAAAGATGTGTGGCACGATTTTCTGAGACTGAAGGTTGTTGTCTCAGATATTTTATCTCCAGGGATGGCGGCTGAACTAAAGCGGAGAATGCCGTGTCTTATTTCTATGTCGGTTGTAATTCACATTATTTTATTCGTGTTCATCCTTGTTGGGCATACTAGTTTAACTCAATTACATGTTGTTAGTGTTATGCCTGAACAACATATAATTGAGTAAACCAGCAACCCATTGATGACAATTTTAGAATGTTTTTAATGGAATTAAAACGACATAGACGACGGCAGGGATCGAACCTGTGATCATGAGGTTCACAGGCGAGCACACATCCATCGCGCCACGGCCACCCCCTAAATATTCACAAATACAAAAAAAAAATAATAATATTATTCTGTCTGCCTGTCTTTCATATCGTATACTCAGTTTAGAGGACTCGGTTGATTTTCTTAAAGCGTCACCTAAAAAACATTTAATTTATTTGAAAAACCTTTCGGTTTTATAATAAGAAAATTAAATACAGTGCTTGGATGTGTAAAGAAAGTTTGAAGGAAGTCTGAAACTCGTTTTTGCTTAGGAACTTCTGAAATAGAGTTCAAATTAAAAATAATTAAAATCTTTATTCCTGCGCAACTGAGAGTTAAATTTCAAAACAAATCATAAATCCCGTCTTTGAATTTCCAAATACGAATATTTGGAAAGTTGACATTACGTACGATAATAGAGAACATGAAAACAGTGGGTCTCGTAATTCTGTCTGTCTCTTTTTTTGATTTATAAAAATATTTAATTTAAGATATTACCTTTGTATAATCTATAGTATTATCATGGAGTGTGATTTTGTATTGCGAACGTGGAGAGTAGGATAAGATACCAAACAAGTAGTAGAAAAGAGAATATTTTATTATTAAATTTATCAGAAACAAATATAGCAAGTACAGTCCCAAGCCTTAAGATGTCGCCACAATCTTTCGTCTTCTTGATAGTACTATAAGTTTTAAGAAGAAGGAAAAACGAAAAATAAGTTTTTGTTTTTGTGGACTGTATTGATTAAATCAATTGAAAGTTTTTTGCGACCTTTAGTCCAAATGCGTTTCGCCCAGGTACGACAGTTGGGCTCATCAGTTAGATGCTGTCGTACCCTTCTAAGACGCAAAATATTAGTCGATGGTTATCAACACAATATAAGTTTTATACAAAACAATTTTATAGTTTTGATAAAATTTTTGTCAATACGAAAGAATGATTTTGTTGATTTCACAAAATTTTTATAATTCAGCATGATTTTTTGTCACTTTAACAAAATATGCACTAAGAATAATATTGTCAGTTTAACAAACCAAGTTTTGTTAATATAATAAAATAAAACAGAGATTTTTATCACAGATCGGGACGAAACGCCAATTTTTGTGGACTTAAATCCCAAAAAAAAAACTATTTTGACAAAATTAAATTTGTGGACTCAACAAAAGAAATTTGCAAAATTGACAAAATATTTTGTTGAATTGACAAAATATTTTGTTGAATTGTTAATTTAACAAAATATAACAAAAAAGTTTTGTTAATTTAACGAAACAATTTTGTTAATGTAAAAACCAATTTTCTTAATTTAACAGAAACATTTTGTTAATCCGACAATAATAAAAAAAAGAAATTTATAACATTAACAAAAGAATTATTTGATAATAAAGCAAAAGAATTGTTAATAATAAAACAAAAATAGAACTTGAGATTTTGATCAAAGTTGACATTCCGCTGAAAGCGAAGACCAAAAAAGTGGGTCTCGCAATTCTGTCTATCTATCTGTTTGTCTGTCTGTCTGTTCGACTACAGCTAAATGGCTCGGCCGATTTTCTTCAAACTTGGTAGATATGGGTTTTATTTCCCCCCCCCCCCCCCCCGAATGTTTTTTTCTTTTTTTTTTTCAGACCAAAAATAACGGTACCTGCCATACGAATTTTTTTTCGAAATTTTTGTGTATTCAAATTTTCAATATTTCGAAAACTCCATGCTCGATTTTCTTAAAACCTAATAAATAGAGGTTTCTTAAAATAATTTACAAGATATGAGAAAAAAAATTTATTTTACCTAAGAATAACGGTACCCTCTATACAAATGTTAAAAAATTGTTTTCGAAAATCGTATTTTTCTCAAAAATGGTTCCGAGAATTTTGCTTCAATTTTTTTTCTTTCGTTTAATTTTTAAGATCTATAATTTAATAAAAAAAAAAAAACATTTTGAAAACAAGATAGTGCTGACTGTACCTGCCATAGAACGATTTTTTAAAATTTTGAATTTCTAATTATCGGCATAACGGATTTTAATGAAATTTTTTTAGAGAGAAGCTTCTAAAAAATCTAAGAAACACTGCATTTCAAAACTTTAAGAAAAATATTTTTTTTTGAATTTTGAAACAAAAAAAATCTATTTTTTTTTGGAAAATTCAATAACTCGAAAACGGCTCAATAATTTTTCTTGTAAATTTAAGTTTTATTCGAACAATAATTAAAACTTTAAATGGGCGTACCAAAATTTTTTCTTAACAATGTTTTAAAAATCTTGTATATAAAAGCTTACTTTTTTTTAAGAAGCCACTACAAGACTATATTTGCTTGAATCACATGACATCCTATTTTTACCTCCAGATACTTAAGAAGTTGTTTTAGTCATTTAAAAAATTAATTTTATGCTTATAAACAGTTTTTCTATAATAACATTAATTTTTGAAATTCTTAGTCTATTACATATGAGCAAGTTCATGCGACCCAGTCGTGCATTTTATTTAAGAAAGCGCTGCAACGACTTTAATTTTTATTCTTGCATAGATTCATATTTTCTAGAGAAATCATTGGCATTCTGTTTTTACCTCTTATTACTAAAAGAGTTTCAAACATTAATTTTATTATTAGCAGTTTTCTCTAATAATATGTTATCTTTGAAGTTCTTAGTCTTTAACATAAGAGCAAGTTTGTGCGACCTAAGCGTGCATTTTATTTTTAACGAATCCCATAAATTTTAACCACAAAATAAAATCTATTGAATGAAGAAATTAACTTAAATAGTTTTCTGTATAACAACGCTGACTGATGGTCATACAGCATAAAACAGGATTCTTACCTTTCTTTTTGTTGCCATTTCAAAAATGTGTTTTGTACTCTGTGCGGACCTTAATTATTATTAGCACAGCGTGTTTAAGTTAGAAACGCAGTACGTTCCTGGTAATAGATGCCCTTTAGCACTCTCTCTCTCTCTCTCTTTCTCTCTTTAAGTTGGTACCATTTAATTTCTAAGTGAATTCATGCATAAGATTGCCTTCACTTTCGTGGTCACAATTACCAACTACGTTTCCGGGGTTGGTTTTTGAAATATGTGCAGCTTTAATAATTCTACAAGGAATTTAAAGGTTATTCCCGTATTTAGTGCAAGAGCTGTTAGATGTGCGTATTAAAAACGAGCGTGCATTGATTTTCAGTTAATTCACGCAGCAGGTTTCTATTTAAATGGTACATCCTTATAAAAAATCATTTGGGTGTATTGTGCGATATTTTCGTGACCCAAACTTGCTAAGAATGCAGCTAAAACTAAATTTAGAATTCGCGCAAAATTTTGAAACTTGAAGCGTAATATCTTAAAGTCATTTTGTATTCAAAGATATTCTCAAGTTCTGGTGTTTGAGATTAAATCCGTGGTAATCAGGTTGATTCCTTAAAAATTTAGAAGGTAATTTTCTGTCTTCCCATTATTAAGCTGATGTAAGTTCCTTTGCATACAGACAAGTTTTTCGTTAAAAGGCAAACCAAAAATAAACTAATAAATTAGGCTTTAAGGTAAGTATTATAGATTTAACAACCTTCGAACAACCTGAAACCATTCTAAAACTTCTTGGAGAGGTAAACATATCCTTTTTAAAAACAAAGAAATGTATTTTCTGTTCAATTTGTTTTCACATCGTTGCTTACGCGTTCTAGCCATTATCCTTTACTCTACAGACTGCAGCTACCAACCATCCATATAAATTTACATTCCGCAAAAACTGTGTCAAACTTTTTTTTTTGCATTGGATTAACCGAGTTCTCAAACCTAAAGCGTCCTCGTCGTTCTGTGGACGTCCTGTGAATTTGAAATGTAAAAAAAAAGATAAGCTCGATAGCAAGGTCGTGTGGCTTGTTTTACCTTCTCTTCTTCAGAAGCCAAAACCCGAACGGTCAGACGTTGGTAGACTGGTCCTCGAAATTTCATTTTATTTTCCTGCAACTTCAAGCAACGATACGTACAAAGCCAGCACCTCTCGATACTGCTACCAACAACGACAGTTTTTTTTTTCTCATTGCTCTCGGTCTCACTGGTGTTCTGCATTTTTGTTATTTTGATCTGCTTTCATTGAAGGTAAAATTTTGTCATCCTTTCATTTAAGGGTCAATCCCAAACGTACGACGAAGTTCGTATACGAAAGACATAAAAAGAACGAAACAAGTCGTAAAATAAAGCTTTTATTTAGCGCTTAATTTTACCATTAAAAAAATTGGAAAGGACCAACAAAGTACGCTTAATGGGAGTCCAGTCGCTCACGCTTCATGCCCGAAATGCTGTTTTCTATCCCACGGAAGGACACATTTATGCGATACCTTCGATACGAAAGAGAGAGAGAGAGAGCGCTTCTGTATGGAGTTATTCGAGAACGTGAACTGAATTAATTTGAAGGAGGAAAGTTTTAATGCATTAGTGCTATTGCCGCATTTACAGGGATGGAATAGCAATTTGCTAGGGTCAACAAGAACATTAGGGCCTTTTATATGTATGGGCCACCATATTAACATTGAATAAATCCTTACTTAATTAAAATTCAGCCGATTTTGGACTTCATTAGGTCATTGAAAAGGAGTTCACACGTGAAAGGGGCCAATCATTAAACAACAATTTTTTCGTTGAGCCAATGAATTTATTTCATTAATCTACTTAATATTCGTTGATCTATTATTTTATTCATTGAGGTTGAAGCCAATTTATGAATGTACCTTGTCGAACCGTTGTCAACATCAAAGAGGAGAGTAAGAGCTGGGCTTCTGCAAAGCGTAATCCGGATCTGGGAAGGTGTGGGTTACGCTCGTAATGGTAAACCATAGTATAGCTAGAAGTATCGTGCCTATAAAATAAAGTATGTAAGTGATAGTTACGTACACGTTCCGACGAACCAGGGGCTTTATTTGAGTACTGAAAGAGATCTTTCTGCTTATATCGTAAAATGTAAATGTATTTAGAAAAAGAAGTGAACACCAAATTATAGCGAATTCGACCAACGAAAGAGCAGTTTAGATTTTGAAGGTAATGTTAGTTTTACCACATCTCACTATGTTCAAAGGGCTTTTACTTCATCGTTCTGATGTCATAACTAGGGATTTTTTAATCAACATCATTTTCCAGGTCCCTGAAGACACACCGCCACAACGGAAATTAAAATATTTAATACATCAGGAGTTAGGCTGAGAACTTAGATGCCCTCCCTCTCAAACTTATGACGGTGCTAACTTGTCGTCATGTTTTATAATCGCGAAAAGTTCTACAAATTCGACAAGTTCCACAGCCCTGCTTAGACATGAAGGAGTAGAAGTAAAATCTTGAAATTTTATTTTTGAAGGGTATTTGGACAGACCTTTAATTTCATACCATTTTTTTAATAGTGGAATCATTTTTGGCAACAAGTTTGAAGAGTGAAACAGTAAATAGGAAATAATTCCTGCATCATTAGATCTTTTTTAATTTTTTCTCTAGTAATGCTATCTTAACGGAAATACAGTTTTCAATTATCTTATTTTCATTAAAATATAGCTATATCTCGATACTAGGACCACTGATTGTTTTTTTGGCGGCAGTAGTAGGCGTTCTCTATAGACCCTGGCAAGCTAACGTGTAGCTAACATCGAACTTCATCTTCTGGATGGTTTGCAATTTCATTTCTTCGACAAGAATTTGCCCGCAAATCGGAAAGAGTCTGAGTCAACTTTTCTCTCTTCGAATATATATGCAAATTTAAGACGTCGCGTCGGATACATGCCTTGCATTGATGCACTGTCAGAAGAGCAACAAATTACTTCAAAATCCTAGTGCGACTTATTACTGTTGTATTATTTTCTGCTGTTATACTCGTATGATGCCGATTCTGTCTTTCCTTGAAATTTTAGGCTAGCTTGGTAAGGTTGGGTTGAAAAAGTTGCTGAGAACCGGCATACTAACATCAAATGTTGGTCCTTTTTGGTCAAGAAAAGTTTTTCTCAACTCATTAAACCAATTAGAGGTCCTTATGAAGCGTGAAAAACTGCATATTTCAATATTTGCCAGATCAATCGGACCGTTGTGGTGGAAGTCTCCAGAATGGCTTCTACTTCTTTGGAATGGAGTAGGACTTATACACGGAAGGTGAGGAATTTTTTCCTTCTCCTATTTATCCATGCAGCTTCTGCAAAAATGGTTTGAGTAGACTGCAAGTCACGCAGCGTATCTACCTATTGAATAGTGTAATATGGAACCTATTACATAGCTAATGTTCAATCTGCTTAAAGATAACAGATGCTTAAAACCCCTGAGGTCTTATATTCGTCAGATCTGGTTTGTCGCCATTGAAGTGGTGATGTGTTTCGACATAAAATTTGCAATCTGTATAGGTAGTATCTTGCTTAAGCAATCAATTTATATATAGCAATAGGTATACTAACATCCAATTTTAGCAAGTTTGGAATATCCCCAAACCAGAGATTATATGCAGTTTTGGTCTGAGTTTGCAGAAACAGAGCCCAGAGATCTTATAGCAAATTTGAATAAATTTGATTTCATTGCCCTGGCCCTATCAAGCGGCTATACATATGATAGCTTCTGCAGCATAATTGAAAGGGACGTTTGCGCATAAAAGAATTATGTTTTGGAAAATGGCTTATATGTGGATCACATCCTGTCGATGGCTTATGGGCATTAAGTCCATTTATCTCCTAAGCATCCGGATGAATGCGATCAGTTTCGGGTGGTTACTAATTAGACGTGAAACAACCAAAATTTATGTGCAGTTTTCGTTACATCACCGAACATCGTCATGTTAATGTTAACCAATAATTTTCAGCCTATAACACCAAGCTTTTGGAACCCCTTGGCGTAATGGAGGGTTTAATTAAGAAAATTGCGTATGTCGACTATCTTAGCGCGTAAAAACAGTTAAAATGGCTGAGGTCATCGTAATCCTTTTCACCATGACTTCGACGATACCTTTTGCGATGACAGAAAGTTAAAAATAAATTTTCAGAAACCAGAAACTATTTTGCGATACATAAAATCTGTTCTGACCTTACGAAACGATTGTCTTATTGCAGCCGGCTTGACAATGACTTGGCAAACATGGCCCTCATCTGGCCAACGGTTATCTATGTGTTGTCGGTTTTATTTAACATTGCCCTATTAAATAGAAAAGATTCGAGTGATTGAGAGGCAGTGTCTTAGACGCTGCTTTGGATTACACAGAAGACCAGAGCTGGATTACACGATATTATTCCAACCAGGTTCCTTGCAACGCACGTAACCAAGCCAAGATGAACAGAATAATTAGTTTGTCTGTCGAGGTCAAAGCTACTAAACTAACGAGAGTGAGAGAGCTTATATGTATTATATTCTATCCCATCATCCGATGTATTCCCCTATTTATACAGTCGAGAGCTGGTCGAGGATAGAAAGACGTTTCCGCTAATCTACCAAATCGACCGAAGAATTGTGGGTAAACAACTCAAGCATGGTGAAGGCGTTAAGACGTCTGCACAAGACAGAGCCGAGTCCTTCCGGTTCAGTAGAACTGTGTTCATTCGGGACTGAAGAGATAGGGTAAAATAGGAGAATCAGTTCTCGTGGTTATAAGAATAGAATATTCTTCAGATATCTAGTTGATTTAATATTGTCTTGGTAACATAAAATATAGTCATCTTAAACTAATTTAAAACGGACAATCCCTTTCTTTTGGTTTTCAACTCATTTTAATTTGACATTCATAGAATTCTCCGTCGATAAAACCTCGATTAGGCCAAATTTTCGTTTCCTTTCAAGAAAAATGCCATAAAAAAAAAAACAAGAGATACCTATAGTATGTTGAAATGGCGTACACTGGCTTTGTGGCCCAATTATCACTGAATTACTTCATTTTGATACCATAACTCGTATGAACCTGGATCAATCAATCAACCGTACTACACACTGCTCCGACATTATCTACATTGTGCCAAGCTATATGAAGCTTGTTGAATGGTGCTGCCAACCCAATTGAGTGTACGTCTGGCCCCCGAACCGTAAGCTTCCGTCAGAGCCCTCAGTCCGCTAGCTCAGGATCTAAGGTGCACAACGGAGGCCACGGTGCAGAAATAACCGGAGTTCGTGATTGTGCTCTTAATTTGCCTAGAACAGTACATTTGCAGAGGAAGTGGAGGACTGGTTCCTTTTCCGCTGGTCCCCAGAGTGAGGAATGCCTAGCTTCCTGCATGCTCTCCTATTGGCCAGTGACCGCTACTATTAGATACGATCCTGGCTCTGTCTTGCCTGGGTCTACATATCAGACTAAGTGTTCGGGATTTATTATAGATGTACCAAATCTTTCTACATGCTTCCCTGATAGGCAGTAATTTAGCTTGAAAAACACTAGCCTATAGTCGGGTAGCCTAAACTAACTAGATATATTCAATGTCTTGGACAAAATTCATGAACCAACAACGTACTCCATCTTTTATCCATCAGAAAAGATAGTTGTGTCGAAGTCTTTCGTCACGACGTCATGATGCCAACATAATTTGATAGGAACATAACATTAAAATCTTTACTGATGCCCATTATAGTGGTGCAGTAGTCAGTGCGAGTCGAAAAAATATATCTATACTCTGTCCATGGAAGAGTTTTTACAAAAACACTGGTGACTGCTACTGCTCACGCGGCACTTATCTAGAGAAATCGCCACTAAGATAAAATAAAATGCACGACTGGTCGCACGAACTTGCTCCTATGTAATAGACTAGGAATTTTAAAAACGAATGTTATTAGAGAAAACTGTCCATAGGGATAAAATTATCATAACTTTTTAAATTCTTTTAGCAGTAAGACAGAATGCTATGCAAATATGAATTTACGCAAGAACAAAAATTATAAGTCGTTGTAGTGGTTTCTTAATAAAATGAGCTTTCCTATATCTACAAAATTTTTAAAACATTTTTAAGAAAAACATTTGGTACGAATGAAAATTAAATTTCCAAAAAAAATATCGGGCCGTTTTTGAGATATCAAATTTTCCAAAAAAAAAAATGATTTTTATGTTCAAAAATTCAAAAAATATTTTTCCTTAAAGTTTCGAAATGCAATATTTTTTAAACTTTTTAGAAGCATCTCTATAAAAAAATTTCATTAAAATTCGTTATGTTGATAATGTGTAATTCAAAATTTGAAAAAATGGTTCTATGGTAGGTACAAGCTGTAATATCTTAATTAAAATTTTTACTTGTGACTTATAGGTAAGGCAACTTATGCATTCGGAAAAAAATCGAACTCGAGATTTTGATCAAAGTTGACATTACGATGATATCGAAGACTAAAAAAGTGTGTCTCGCAATTTTCTCTGTCTGTCTGTCTGCTCGACCACAGCCTGAACGGCTTGGCCGATTTTCGTCAAACTTGGTAGAAATCGTTTTTAAATTTTTTTCGCCCACACGTTTTTTTCTTTTTTTTTTAACACCAAACATAACGGTACCTGCCATACGATTTTTTTCGAAATTTTATAAATATTTTTTTTTCTCAAAAACTGTCCCACAGATTTTTTTGAAAAAAACTCAAAAAAATTCATTTTGTTAAAGCTAGAAAATGGTAGACAAAACTTTTCAAAAAAAATGTTATTTTTGGTACCCCCCTTGGAACCGACTTTGATCACTTTTTCTTATGTTAAAACTCCCCAGTAGTTTCAATATTATTGCGTATTGAAATTTTTAAAAAAATTTATTTTGGATTTAAAAAAAAAATCAAAATTTTTGTTTGAAAACTCAATATTTCGAAAGCCCAAAATTTGATAGATAAAAGTTTCTAAATATAATCTTCAAGATTTGAGAAAAACAAAATTATTTTACCTAAAAATAACGGTACCCTCCATACCAATGTTAAACAATGGTTTTTGAAAATCGTATTTTTTTCAAAAACGGTTCCGAGAATTTTGTTAAATTTTTCTTTTTTTGTCTAAATCTTACAATCTATAATTTAATAAAAAAAAATTGAAAACAAGACATAATTTACAGTACTTACCATTGAACAATTTTTTCGAATTTCTCATTATCGGCATAACGGATTTTAATGAAATTTTTTTTATAGAGAAGCTTCTTCAAAGTTTATAAAACTTTGCATTTCTAAACGTTAAAAAAAATATTTTTTTGAATTTTAAAAAACAAAATCTATTTTTTTTGAAAATTCAATATCCCAAAAACGGCTCATTATTTATTTTTGTAAATTTAATTTTATTTGAACAATAATAAAGACTTTAAATTGACGTTCCAATTTTTTTTCTTAAGATTGTTTTAAAAATTTTGTATATAAAAGCTTATTTTTTTGAGAAACCAGTACAACGACTCATAATTTTTGTTCTTGATCAAATTAATGTTTGCTTGAAAAATCATAATGCATCCTGTTTTCAGCGCCAACTACTAAAAAGTTGTTTTATGCATTTAAAAATTGAATTTTATGCTTATGAACAGTTTTTCTCTAATAACATTAATTTTTGAAATTCTTCGTCTTTTACATAGGAGCAAGTTAGTACGACCCAGTTGTGCATTTTATTTTAAAATTAAAGATCGAAAAATTAATTGAAAGAAAAAAATTCTGATCAAAATTCTAGGCGCCGTTTTCGAGAAAAATACGATTTTTGAAAACCATTTTTTAACATTTGTATTGTGTGTACAGTAAGGGTAAAATAATTTTTTTACTCACATCTTGTAGATTATATTGAGAAACTTTTATTTATCAAGTTCTAAAAAGATCTATACTTCATCCAACAAAAATATGCAGTACACGTCTTATGGGAGAGCTTTTTAAAAATCAGTAGCGTGCTATATTTTTGCACCATACTAAATTGAAAGAACTCCTCCATAAAAAAGTGTTTGTGCGCCCATAAATTTTCGATCGCATCTGACGCAGGCCCGACGTCCTATTGACTGCAAATCTGAGTGTGCACTGAATTGCTATGGCCTATGGCTGTTGGTGCTATTCACTTTCAACCCCCATTAAATATTGATGTGTGTTCAGAGTTACCCTCGTTCATTTTGTAACTTGTTCCGTTTTTTTTCCTTGGGTTTCTGTTGAGGTGCTTTTGATTTTAGAGCTTTAAAAAAAGGGTCCATTTAAAATCAACACTACGATAACCTGTGAGAGCTTTAATGAAGGACAGATTTATGCAATTCACTGTAGCCAGAATGCGAGGCAAACGTCCTATCTTGCCCACACTGCATATTTCTATTGGACAGAGTATAGCATGTGGTTTTAGAAATATTGAGTTTAAAAAAAAAATTATTTTAAATTTTAAATAAATGATTTTTTTTTGAATTTTTATTTTTTAAATCTGTCGAACAGTTTTTGAGAAAAAAAATATTTATAATTTTTTTTTAAAATTCGTATGGCAGTACAGTTATTTTTGGTCTTAAAAAAAAAGAAGAAAAAAAACTGGTGGGAAAAAAATAAAAGTGATATCTAACCAAGTTTAAAGAAAATCGGCCGAGCTGTAGTCGAACAGACAGAATTGCGAGACCCACTTTTTTAGTCTTCGCTATCATCGTAATGTCAACTTTGATCAAAATCTCGAGTTCAATTTTTTTGCGAATGCATAACTTGCCTTATAGTACCTATAAGGCGCAAGTAAAAACAGAACCACTGAATTACATTAAAATTGTTTTTGTTAACTTTGTTGTACCGTGTTGAGTTACCATTTCATCGTTTGTGGGTTTGCTTTTGATTTTATTGAAATACATTTGTATATTTTTAATAACCATGAAATTGGCTTTATTTGAAAGATGTGGTCACCACGACTGGCATTTACATGGAATAATCTGGAGATTCAATATTTACACACTTATAGTATGTCGGCCTGTATGAACACATGTTTTCAAATCAGCTGTCATAGAAAACAGTGTCACCAATTTGAATTTCTCCACCTCTATAAAACCGTCTTAAGCAGGAAGTTTCTTAAGGGAACCAACAAATTGAACGATCTTCTTAAAAATAAAACATACGCTTTTACAAAAACTCCCTTGTCATTTCACCGCATGGTGGTGTTGAAAAAGATGTATTCAATTTATTTCAGTTTTGATTTTGAGTATGAAATCTTAATCAACAGTTCGTAACCGTTCTGATTTTTGTCAGTTATGTTGCAATTTATAATGCTCACTAAAACAACCCTGTCAGAGTTTTAAAATGGAGATAGCTTATTGAAACCTATAAAAGTAAGCAAATATCATATCTTCCCTGTACTGAGTTTGACAAATTGGACTTGTCTAGGAACTGATTTTTGAGAATATTGCCTTGCCATTTCAATGATTTTGGCTTAGTCTCATCCTTGATTCTTATCACAAAGTTTTCAGTAATAATCCCACATCTTCTCACCTTTTTCAAAAAAGCACCCTTACCATGCATATCTCTTTATGGATTCTTTCGATTCTGGGTTCCCATGGCAAATGACATATTTATGCTAATTTTCATAAAAAGACCATTTTTTCGAAAGTGTTTTGCGGTTATATCTACTCTATTGAAAATAAAGTCATTCTTACACAAAAGGAACTATAACTTCCATTTTGGGTAGACGTGTTGTCTTGGTTTAAGTAGCATTAAAAGATAAACAACCTCACACCTACCACCCTAAATATATAACAATCGCTTCTAGATAATTTAAAGTCTCTTTGTTGGTCTATATTTCCTATTTGACTTGTATATATACATATATTAATAACCTAACCTTAAACTTAACTTTAAGCTCCATTGGGATAATGGCTGGTGCGTTGGACTGTCACACAAAAAAGGTTTTCATGGGTGTACTGCCTCTTATGAGGAAACCCTCCAAGACTATCTATTGTCATGACAAGTGCTTCTCATTAGCTTTTCACAATCAGCAGACAATTTATAGGTCCTCTCCATTCCTGGTGGAATGCGCACAGGAATGGTTGAGAGTTTTGAGTTACTAGGTCCTGGTTCTCTAGGACTGTAGACCACCAAACTTAATTTAAAACCTTCAACTATGCTCATTCATAAAAATCTGCCAAGATATCCAATTTTTCACTCAGTCATTGGTTGGCCAGGTCACTTAATGACCTTCACAGATAGTATCACCAAGAGTAGTCTTACCCACCCTTGCATCAAGAAATATAACTTTTTCTACCTCTTTAGGACATCAATTATGAGATGACCCTTAGCTCAACTGCCACTCGTCTTAATCATACAAAATGTTCCTTCAATAAGTCCTAGTATTTCTATCTTAACTTCTTTAGTCCTCTCGTCCACATAACCGCATTAACTCAACTTCTCTAGACCGATGGCTCAGCAAAAATCCCACAAACCATTGAAACTAGATTAACCAACCCATCAAAGCTATAAAAATGCTCAACTCAACCTGGATAATAATCTTGTTTGGCCTTAAATTTTTAATAAGTTATTAATTGCAAACTTCAGAATTTGTATTTACATAGATGTTCACACAACACAAAAACAAACGATCCAACCTTAAAATCTAATTTTATGAAATTGTATCTCGGTCGGTAAGCATTAAAAATTCAGTAAATTTATTGGTTTTAAATTACCATATCCTTTTCATTCCTTTTGACACGTGACAAGCACAACAGACTTAACAGATTTGTTGGTAATTCATGGTTATTTTATTTTCAAAGATATATTTTTGAATAAGCACAATCAGTGCGTGGGTATTATAAAGACACTTCTGAGATTGAATAAAATTGAAGATACCTCAAAGAATACACAAATGGGAATTAAAAATATTCCTATCATCAATTTCTTTTGATAAGAACGAAATGAAAGTTACAGCATGTTTCAATCGGAGCAATGAAATAGGGTGTACATTAGACTGGGCCAAAAAAATTGACTATTTTTTTTTTTGAAAGATATATCGAGAATATCATTCAGAATGACAAAAAAAAATTTTCTTAAAAGTTTAAGCCCTTAATATCAATTTTAAGAGGGCTATCATCGCTAATTTTGATTTTTAGTCATAATTTCATGTTTTGCGTCAGAACTGACAAAACATTGAAGTAAAAAAAATCATTTTGACTTACTTTTATATAAAATTAGTTCCCTACAAAAAAGGTCTAATTGAAAATTTTCGTCAGACAAGCCGTTTTTGAGTAATTAAGCTTAATAAATTGTTATTTTTCTTCGATTTTACTTTTTTAATTTGGAATTTTGTAACTAACGAAAAATAACAATTTATTAAGCTTAATTACTCAAAAACGGCTTGTCTGACGAAAATTTTCAATTAGACCTTTTTTGTAGGGAACTAATTTTATATAAAAGTAAGTCAAAATGAATTTTTTTTACTTCAATGTTTTGTCAGTTCTGACGCAAAACATGAAATTATGACTAAAAATCAAAATTAGCGATGATAGCCCTCTTAAAATTGATATTAAGGGCTCAAACTTTTACGAAAATTTTTTTTTGTCATTCTGAATGATATTCTCGATATATCTTTCAAAAAGAAAATAGTCAATTTTTTTGGCCCAGTCTAGTGTACATAATATTTACTCTTTATAAACTTGTCGTTTATTCATTGATAAAAGTCAAACCGTCTTAAATCTTTAAACTTTCAATTGACAATAAGTCAAATCGTCCATAACCAAATTGTCAAAAATGATGAAAATAAAAAAAAAATGTCAAATTCCGCAAACCCTAGTCATATTTTGACATTAATAGGTGTGTTTTATTCACTGCTGCATAGCTAGCGCAGCAATATTTCCCTCGACAAATACACTGAACCAAATTTGGCAGTCATATTGAAGAAAAAGTAGGTAGAATTGAAGAAAGGGTGATCAATATACGGTCAATGAAACCTATCCGTTGTTTTGAAGAAAATTTTTGTTATATTGAAGAAATATTGTCATTTTGAAGAAATGCATAAAATTTTTCGTTATGGTGTTAAATCCACAAAATTTTGTGAAATTGATTAAATTTCATCCTTCTTTCTTGAAATTATATAAATAAAAATAAAGTTTTTTATTAACTGTTTGGTTTTTTTATTATTGTTGATTATCTTCGAATTCTCTCCATTTTTTCCTTGTCTCCCTATATTCGACTCTTTATGTGATTTTTTGCTGGAATGAAAGAATTTTAAAAGTTTTTTTTTTTTTTTAAATTTACCTCTGTGCTTCCACTGAGATTCGAACCCGAGTCCTCTCGCTTGCCGTGCTTGTGCTCTACCTATTGTGCCACTGTGATACATAAAATATCTTGTCTCAAAGTGCTACTCAAATATCTCTCTCGTGTTTTCGTATGAATCAAAAATTAACAAATTGTTTTCGTAGATATGACAAAATTTCATTAGTTTGAATAAAATACTAAATCATTCATCATTTGAAGAAACCTTATTCATTTTAAATATTCAGTCTTCAATATGAAGAAAAATACTATGAAAAATTGTTGATTTGAATAATTGATTCTTCAAAAATTAACAAAATATTTTCTTCAATATCACCTACGCGATTTGGTTCAGTGTAACAACAAATTGATTGCTGGCGAAAAAGAAGCCAGTAAAAAAATGGCAGGTGTGCTGGTGATAGAACTTTAAATTATTGAAATGAAAATGGCGCTATGCATTAAATTTTAGAATCAAACATAATGTACATATGTACATTCATGTTTTGACATCAGATTTTGATATTTTCTATAATAATGGCCAGCATTGAAATAAAAATTGAAATTGAATGCTGCGCTGGGTAGAAGTCGGCCGGGGTAGAAACCAACAACTCAATGTGCATTCTAGTCTTTTGCTCACCTTACGGAAAACTAGGAAAGACGCTCCTATCTTTTATTTACCTTACGGAAAACTAGGAAAGATGCTCCTAGTCTTTAGTTAACCTTATGGCAAACAAGGAAAGATGCTCCTATCTTTTGATCACCTTACGGCAAGCTAAGAAAGACGCTCCTAGTCTTCGTTCTGAAAAGAACAGACCGACGACGGTCCTTAACCTTTATTTGCTATTAGAAAAACTTGAAGGTCTCAGCTTCAAACTAGCCAAGACGTCATCAATTCACT